>PVIW01006379.1:0-88016 GCA_004026585.1 Noctilio leporinus | reverse complement strand
TCCTTTATACTAGGTTCTTGTCTAAGCTGCTCCCCTTTCTTGCCTCTGCCTCCCCTCTCCCCCCAACCCCTTTCCCCCTGACCACTGAAGGCCTATTCCTTGTATTCATATACTTGGTTCTGTTTTGCTTGTTGTTAGTTTTGCTCATTATTGTCCCGTAATGGGTGAGATCATATGATATTTGTCCTTCACTGACTGGTTTATTTCATGGATGGAACTGGAGAGTATTATGCTTAGTGAAAGATACAATTTTAATCAGCAACAAAACCTTAGCATATATGATAGGTGACATTGGCATCTCTTCCAAACCTCCTTAAATGGGCTATCCTACTCACCCCTCTAGCCACTGTATTGGCTGCTAATGGCTCAGAGCAGCCCTCCCAGTAGCCACCTCTTTACTTCCCTTCTAGACATGTTTATTTGGTATTCTTTGCTTTGTAACCCCTACTCATTCTCATTCTCCCTCTCCCTCTCTCGCTATCTCTCTCCCTCCTTCCCTCCCTCCTCCAGGCTGAATTTTGCTTATCCTTTGTCATTACATGCATGTCTTAATTTATCTTTAACTCTTTATTATTTATTTGTTTGTTTTAGAGAGAGGAAAAGAGAAGGAGAGAAACATCAATCAGTTGCCTCTTGTATGTGCCCCAACTAGGGGCTGAACCTGCAACCCAGGCATGTACCCTGACTGGGAATTGAACCCATGACCTTTTGGTCCATGGGGCAATACTCCAACCCTTGGTGGGAGTATTTTTACTCCCACACTATATTTTATTTATTTTTAGAGAGGAGAAGGGAGGAGAAAAGAATGGGAGAGAGAAAGAAACATCAGTCAGCTACCTTTCCTATAGGCCCTGACTGGGGACGAAACCTGCAACCACAGCATGTGCCCTGACCAGCAATCAAACTGGTGACCTTTCACTTTGCCTAACCAACCAAGTCACATCATTCAAGGCAACTAAATTTGTGGACTCTGTTTCCTTCTTTCTTGATTGCAAACTGGTCAATTCTTTTTTTCACCTCATCTCTTTTTTAATAATATCTTGCCAAATGCAGCCAATAGCAATGAACATACAATATTCTACTTCTCTGTAAGCTACATATATATTACATGGCCTGTCTTCCAAGTTAACTGTAGGTAACAGTTTTATAAAATATTTCACCACAGCATAACATGGATTGCTATGTTTCCATCCTCTGAAAAGTTTCCTCACCACCTGCCATCTGTCTCTTAATACACGTTAGGTTCTTGTTTGCCAGCACCTTACTTTAGATAACAATTTCTACTTTAAGTGAGGATGATGTAGATTTCAACGTGGTAACAACCCTACATTCTCCTAAATTCTCAGTGACTCAAAACAATAAAAACTTACCCCTCATACTACTTGCCTTTACAATATAGAGCCTTCAATTACCCAAAATAGACACAGAGCCTACCTCTTAGTGTTCCCAAAGACAGGAACCTTGTGAGATACCTGAAGGCTTTCCCAGGGCACACAGAAAGGCTCATTTTTAAGGAGTCAGTTTTTAGGTCCTTACTTAACATACACACTCTTCAAAAATTGATCTAAGTAGGAACCTGTGAGAGGAGTATACATTCTCTCATGTCCTCTTTCACCATTGTTCTTTCCCCATTCTTTACAAAACATATTTTATTCATTTAGTTTTAGAGACAGGGAAAAGGAGGGAAAAAGAAAGGAAGAGACACATTGATGGGTGAAACATCATATGAATTGGTTGCCTCTCACTGCGTCACAGGCCCAAAGCCAGGGGCCCAGGTCACAATTCAGACATGTGCCCTGACCAGGAATCTCACCGACTGCTCTTCAGTCTTCAGTCCACAGGCCAGCACTTAATCCACTGAACCACACTAGCCAGGGCTGTTCTTTTCCTATTCTATAAAAATAAACCTCTCTCACATTCCAAATTATTCTAGTTGCATTTCTTCAGGTGTTAAAAATTTCCATGTGATAAAGAAGCATAATTCAAATATTGATGTTGATGTTGAGAAAATAAATGACAAGGTGGCAAATCCTTTTGCAAGTCACGTAGTATTAAATGTTTTTCTTTCAAAAAATTGAAAGGAGAGCCTAACTGAGTTGTCTTTGTTAAATCAGTAAAAATTATATTTGATGATAGATCATTATGTGATTTTTGTTATATAACTTGGAAGTTCAAAGAATTGAGCAACATTGCTATCAAGACTTTCCATTCCCGACCACTTACTTATGCAAACAGTGCTTATAGCTATTAAAATCAGGAATAGAAGTGATGCTGAATCCTCTCTCATTCTAGCAATAAGTTATAGTCATCCATAATTTAAAAATGAAAATAGACCCTGGCTGGTAGCACAGTGGCCTGCGAACCCAAAGGTCACTGGTTTGATTCCCCAGCAGGGCACATAACCAGGTTGCAAGCCAGGTCTCCAGCCAGGTCCATAGCTGGAGGCAGGTGAAAGGCTCTCCCTCATTGCCCTGTCCCTTCCCCTCTCTCTGGAAATAATGGGTGAAATCTTTTAAAAAATAAATAAAATTGTAAAAAAAAAAGAAAGAAAATAGCCCTATTGAACATATTAAACAATGCATTTCTAATGTAATTGAACTTGCATATTTAATAATTATCAAAACTGCATAATCTGACCAGCTAGCTCAGTTGGTTAGAGCGTTGTCCCAGTATGCCAAGGTTGTGGGTTCAATCCCTAGTGTGGCATATATAAGAATCAACCAATGAATGCAAAAATAAGTGGAATAACATATCAATGTTTCTCTCTTTTTCCCTTCCTCTCTCTCCAAAATTAATTAAAATTTTTAAAATGTGTAACATTTTATTATCTTTAAAAAATTATTTATATATATCTTAAATGATTTTATTTATTATTTTTAGAGAGAGGGGTAGGGAGAGAAGGAGAGAGACATCAATGTATGGTTTCCTTTCACCTGCCTCCAGCTACAGACCTGGCTGGAGACCTGGCTTGCAACCTGGTTGTGTGCCCTGGCTGGGACTCGAAACAGTGACCTTTGGGTTTGCGAGCTGGTACCTTATCCACTGTGCCACCAGCCAGGGCTTACATTTTTATTATCTTAATAATTTTTATACTGATAATGATTAGAATGATAAATATATACAAAAGAAAAGTTTTAAGATAGCTAGAGCCTATGGTCCAGAGAAACATGCTTTTTATTATTATTTTTAAAGACTTTATTTATTTTTAGAAAGGGAAAGGCAGGGAGAAAGTGAGGAAGAGAAACATCAATCGGTTGCTTTTTGCGCACCCCAAACTGAGGACCTGGCCCACAACCTAGGCATGTGCCCTAACTGGGAATCAAACCACTGACCTTTCGATTCATAAGCTGGCATTCAATCCACTGAGCCACACCAGCCAAGGCAAAACACACTTTTTATAATGAAAGGTTATGGGTTTATTTTTGTTTCAGAAAAGTATAATAGAATAACCATGAATGTCTTTTAATCTTAAAATACATTAGGATAATGTACTGTAGGAGAAATGGAATAGAAATGAGTTCAAATAGAAAAAATATCTAAAATTTGTTACATTTTTTTAACTGGGTGATGGCTATATTAAAGAACTCTTAGTTCCTGAAGCAGGCAAATCATCATATTCATTGAGCCATTAATCTCAATGGCTTAAATACAAATTTCTGAATCATGTAAAAATCTAACAGTTGGTGGGGAGAGAGATGGTAATAGGAGAGCAGTTATTGGAGAAAGAAGGTGTTTGCTCAATATAGCCACTCAATGTCCAGCTGGTAAAATGGGGAAGAGAAAGAGATGCACCCAGATCATGCAATGTACTATTTATGGGCCAGCTTAGGAGGTGACATAAATCACTTTCATCCAGATTTGTTGTCCAGAATTCTGTCTACTTGGCCACATCTAACTTCAAGGGATGCTTTGTGCCTGTGAAGAAAAGGAAGTAAGTTGGGTAAACAGCTAATCAGTTTGTGACATAATGGTGGATATCAAATTGCTAAGATATATATAATCCTTTTTTTGGTACAATTAAAAGAACGAAACTACAGGTATATTTTTAAATGCCATTATTTAAAATACCATTGAAAATATGTCTACCCTGGCTGGTGGCACAGTAGATAAGGCACTGGACTGTGAACCCAAAGGTCGCTGGTTCAATTCTCAGCCAGGGCACATAACCAGGTTGCAAGCCAGGTCTCCAGCCAGGTCTGTAGCTGGAGGCAGGTGAAAGGCAACCATACATTGATGTGTCTCTTCCTCTCTGCGTCTCTCCCTTCCCCTCTCTCTAAAAATAATAAAATCTTTTTTTTTTTTTAGGATTTTATTCATTATTTCTAGAGAGAAGGGCAGGGAAGGAGGAAGAAATGGAGAGAAACATCGATGTATGGTTGCCTTTCATCTGTCTCCAGCTAATAAATAAAATATTTTTTTAAAAAAAGAAAGAAAATATGTCTCTTACAATTATTTTCACTTACAAAGAAAATTTTTACAACATTGTCTTTAAAATGAGCAAGGACTAGTAGCAGTGAGTACTCCTAACACCCAGATTCTAGTTTCTAAATACCATTGTCTACTGAAAGGAATCAGCACTCCTTGAAGAAATGACTGCTTCTAGGACTGGGGCAGAGAAACACAAGATGAGCCTAGAGCAGCTTGTAGTACCAGGAAGTATGGAAGTGCTTGAAAAATACAAGAATGGGACTTGTCAAAGTGGGAACAATATAAGCAACAATATAATGTGGTATTATATTATAATCCAAAGCATAAATTACCTATTTGAGTCTATACTGATATAGAAAAATGATGGAAATAAATAAGTGGGGGAGAATAGACAAATGTTTCTTACAGAAGAATTCGATAATTTATGTGAATACTGCCCCCTTCAGGAAGTGGACCTTAGTCACCAGCTCCCACCTTTAGATGTGGGCTGGACTTAGGGACTCATTTCCAAAGGATAGAGTATGGAATTTAAAAAAAAAGGTAACTTCACAGTGGAGAAACCTGGGGGCTAGCGTCTTAACCAACTAGCTAAAGTTAACATCACTGGTAAATATCATGTACACCCTAATATGATATAATGAGAAAGGTGCTTCACTTCTGCTAGATTCTTCTCCCCTATAAACCATAACCTTAGTTTAATCATGAAAAAAACTCAGACAAATCCAAGTTGAGAGACATTCTATAAAAATATCTTACCTCAAAATTGCAATGGTTCTCAGAAATAAGAAATATCTGAAAAATGTTACAGAGAAGACTAAAGGGAAATGACAACTAAATTGTGATATCCTGAGTGGATCTTGAAACATAAAGAGGACATTTAAAGAAAAACTAGTGAAATCTGAATAAAATGTGTAGTTTTGTTAATAGTAATATACCAACGTTGATTTCTTAGTTTTGGCAAATGTACCAAATACTTTATCATTAGGGAAACAAACTGGATCATGGTTACTTAAGAACTCTCAAATATCTTCTACTATCTGCATTTTTCTGTGAATCGAAAATAGCATCAGGAGGATCTGGTCAAGATGGCAGAGTAGGCAGGCATGGCTCGCCTTTTTGCACAACCACATCAAAATTAAAACTAAAATATAGAACAACTGTCAGCCAGAATTGTCAGAAATTGAGTTGAATGGAAGTCTGCTACTATGGAATTAAAGAAACCACATCCATCTAGACAGGTAGGAGGGACACAGATGCAGAACAGGCTGGTGTCTCACCCACATGTAATAGATAAAAATGTGTGAGGGAGCCCTGACTAGTGTGGCTCAGTGGATTGGCTCCAGCCTGAGAACCCAAGGATTGCTGGTTCGGTTCCCCAGCCAGGGCAAATAACCAGGTTGCAAGCCAGGTCTCCCGCCAGGTCTCCAGCTGGAGGCAGGTGATGTTTCTCTCCCTCTCTTCCTCCCTCCCTGCCCTTCTCTCTAAAAGTAATGAATAAAATCTTTAAAAAAACATTCATGAGGGATATTCCAGGAGGGAGGAGTCCCAGCCCCACACTAAGCCCCCCAGCCCAGGGTTCTAATGCAAAAAAAGGCAAGTCCCCACAACTTTAGACTGCAAAAACCAGTGGGGATTGAGTTGGCAGAAGAAACTTCTGGAACCCCAAGCATTTCCTTTGAAAAAACCCCACGCATGTACTCACTGGCTCAGACTCACTCCCTCTGAGCTCCAGTACTTGGATAGCAGCTTGAAAGGCAGCAGGGGCATCAAGGTGAGCAGGGGCCATTGTCTTTTTTTCTAAACCCTCCCTGCACAGAGCCAGCAAGCTGGTCCTATACCTGAGACTCCATCAACCTGCCTAACACTGTTTGTGACCTGCATTGGAGATCCCCAGAGACTCCACCCCACCCATCTCAAGGGCCCACCACATTGCTTTTCCATATGAATGGCTGGTGTTGGTTCCTGCTTCACAACTTCCTAAATCCTCTCAAACAAGCAACAGCATGGGCAGCAGCCAGCGTGATTCACAGCTTGGCTTTGCCTGGGGATCTCCAAGCCCAGCACAAGTAGCAGCATCTCAGTATGGTATATAATTCAGGCAGAGTGTCCTGGGGAAAAACACAGGTGGGGCTGACTTTGGCCTGCACCACCCAGAAAAACCCAGGGCCAGCATACCCAGTGAACAGCTGGAGACCATGTCAGAGCACCACCACTTTGCTTCTGCACTGCAAATCCTCCATGAGGGTGCACGTCCAGTCCTTGCAGCTGACTGTCCTGAGTAAATCTCCCACTGACCTGCAAATAGCAATCAAGGCTCAGTGGATAGACACCGGCCTGTGAACCCAAATGTCGCTGGTTCAATTCCCAGCCAGGGCACATAACCAGGTTGTAAGCCAGGTCCATAGCTGGAGGCAGGTGACGTAGCCATACGTTGATGTTTCTCTCCCTCTCTGTCTTTCTCCCCTCCCCCCTCTCTAAAAATAATAAAATTAAAAACAAAATTGGTCTTGGAAGTAGAGATCTTCCTTGTCACAGTAAAGAGTAAACTCTACTTTCTCAATAGGTTCTTTTGGTAGTTCTTTGGAGGGACCCGTTGTTTGAAAGAGCAAATATGGAAGATAATTTCTTGAGGAAAATGTGAATATGAATCAGATATTAGATGACACCATGAAATTATTAATAATCTTTGGTATGGTAATGGGGTTATATATAAGAATATTCTTATTTTTAAAACATGCTTGCCGAACTATTTAGAAGTAAATGGCTCAGATAAAAATATGCGCACACAAAGAAAGCGTGACAATGTTGAGAAGGCTAAGTCTGTTCTAGGTAGATGCTACTGGATGATATATGATGTTCAATTGCTTGTTTCACTTTTCTGTATATGTCTGAAATAGATCACATTGGACCAATATTGAAGTCTTTGCAGGACAGTTTAGGAGATGATCTGTTTCCTTGCTTTTTCTAGCTTTTGAGGCTAGAAAATTTGGCTTATGCATTCATTGGCTTATGGCTAGCCTCAAAGACAGCTCTGTTTCTGTCATTACATCTTCTCCGACTCTAATTCTCCTGCATCTTATTCACTTATAATGACTCCTGTTATGCCCTTGTTTATTAACTTTTAGTAACTAGAGCAGAGGATTCCCAATGGTGAGCCACAGCTCAACAAAAGGCCACAAGAGAAATTGCAATAGAAAAGTTTATTACTCATAGGACCTGGAGGAAGTATACCGAGTAAAAAGACCCAGGCAATAAAAAGTACATATATCATTTATGTAAAATTTAGAGTTTATTTCTTTTTAGAGCGTGGGGAAGAGAGAGAGAAAAAGAGGGAGAGAAACATCAGTTGGTTGTTTCTCATACTCCCCAACCAGGGACTGCAACCCATGCATGTGCCCTGATGGGGAATTGAACCAGCAACCTTTTGGTTTGTAGGTCGGCACTCAACCCACTAAGCCACCCCAGCCAGGGCTTATAGATTCTTTCAGAGGATTCTACCTGGGAAAATTCTTCTTTGCTTTAAAATAATTTCCACTTGGCTGGTGTGGCTCAGTGGATTGACTGATGGCCTGAGAACCAAAGGGTTGCTGGTTAGATTCCCAATCAGGGCACATACCTGGGTTGCAGGTCAGGTCCCTGCTTGGGGGTATGTGAGAGGCAATCACACATCGGTGCTTCTCTCCCTCTGTTTCTTCCTCTCTTCCCCTCTCTCTAAAAACAAATAATTTTTAAAAGAATAAAATTTTTAAATTAAGGCCTTGCCGATGTGGCTCAGTTAGTTGGAACCATGTCCCATACAGCAAAAAGTTGTGAGTTCCATTCCTGGTCAAGGCACATACCAAGGTTTTGGGTTTAATCCTTGGTTGGGGCATATATGGAAAGCAATCAATCTCTCTCTCTCCCCCTCTCACTTCCTCTCTTTCTCTCTCTTTAAAGTCAATAAACATTATTTTAAAAGATTTTATTCATTATTTTTAGAGAGAAGGGCAGGGAGGGAGGAAGAAAGGGAACAAAACATCAATATATGGTTGCCTTTCACCTGCTTCCAGCTACAAACCTGGCTGGAGACCTGGCTTGCAACCTTGTTATGTGCCCTGACTGGGAATTGAACAAGCTACCCTTGGGTTCACAGGCTGGAGCCAATTCACTGAGCCACACCAGCCAGGGCAATAAACATATTTTTGAAGAATTTAAAAAACGTACCTAGTTAATACCTGAGGCTCAGAAGTACTTATTCTCACCTAGACTTCTTGCTTTTGAATTCTACACTTTTCTCTTTCAGTTGTAGATTTGGATACAGTGCATGTTAGTTCTAGGTTAGACCTTAGCAATAGGTCACATAGGACCTCCTCTTAAAATCCCATGGAAAAACTATGGTCAAAGTAGACTGCTTTAATTCAATGCTTTGTACTTCTCACCGTTTATACTGCTTCAAGGCATTGAATTACACATGATGTCTGTTCCTCATTTTGGATTTTCATGGTAACAGGTGTGTATATTGTATTGGTGCCTGATATTTGCTGCACTAAACAGATGTAATCTGTAAGGATTATAATGTATGGTTAAGAGAAAATAAAAATTATAATAAGGCCATGAACTTCTTACACAAGGAAATGGAAAATTCAATTTTATTTCAGACTTAACTACCTAAATGAATGTCATAATGTTTATGTCATGTCGAAATATCTACCTAATAGTTACAGATGACAAATTCCACAGAAAAGCGATTCTGCAAATTGCAAAAAGTCAATATTCATTTGCTCACTGCAGGGACGCTTTGTTTGTTTCTGTTTAGTGTGACATTCTTGCCATTAGATGGCAGTCGAAACTAATGCAAATGATTAAACTTCCTTCTAATTCTGGTTTGCATAGAAACATGTTATTTAGTTGACATGTTTCTGAAAAGTTTTGTGAATATTGAAAGACATAAATGATCCAACATTTCTTCTGGAAACAAGTAATTTTACAAAGTAAGGTCAGTTTTGTTTTTGTTTTTTAAAGATTTTATTATTTTTAGAGAGGGGGGAAGTGGGGGAGGAAGAAAGGGAGAGAAATAACAATGTATGATTGCTGTTCATCTGCCTCCAGCTGGGGACCAGGCTGGAAACCTGGCCTGCATCCTGGGTATGTGCCCTGGCTGGGAATTGAACCAGTGACACGGGTTCACACGCTGGTGCTCAATCCACCGAGCCACACTGGCCAGGGCTGAGGTCAGTTCTTTTTTTTTTTAAGTATAACACATACGAAGTCTGTCCATAAGGTATTCAACCATGTAATATGAAAAATAGAGACATTTATTGAAGAAGATACAAATACAAGAAACAGTATGCATAGGACAATGATGCCTCAGTCCCCTTCAAAGTAGGCACCTTGGGACCTCACACAGTTCTTTCAGTTGCCATAAGCTGCCGTGTCATATTTTCCTGTATGTCATTGATGGTCTGAAATCTCTTCCCTTTCAAAGGTGATTTTAGTTTTGGGAAAATCCAGAAGTTGCAAGGTGCCGAATCTGGGCTGTAGGGGGGCTGAGTCACCTGGGTGATTTGATGTTTCACCAAAAAACTCTGCGAGAGATGTGATGCATGAGCGGGGGTACTGTCATGATGAAGCTGCTAATCGCCAGTTGCCCATAGCTGCGGCTTCCTGAATCATTCAAATAGTTTCCAGGGAAGAATGTTCAAGTGTAACACAAAATTTGATGCAGATTTATTGCTCTACTTGCTCAGTCATTTTGAATGAAATGGTTACACAGTGCACATGCTCACTCATCAGCGTCTACCTCCCTGGCTGACGGGTACAATGAAGTCATGGTTGTCGCACATGCACATTCCAGTCCACTCTTCCTTGGCTGCCAGGTTACATCAATGTTGCATAAACTGTACTTGTTATATTAACAATGGTTGGGCTTTTTCCAAATAGACCTTATATAAAAATGCACAAATTAAGTACCACCAGTTTGAAGTACCATCAAAAAGCAAGCCCTGGATGGTGTGTCTCAGTGGATTGAATTCCTGGTCTGTGAACCTAAATGATGGTCACCGGTTCAATTCCCAGTCAGGACACATGTCTGGATTTCAAGTCAGGTCTCCAGTAGGGGGAGTGTGAGAGGCAACCAACTGATGTATCTCTTGGACATAAATGTTTCTTTCTCTCTCCCTTCTCCTCTCTCTATAAATAAATAAATAAATAAATAAATAAACAAATAAATAAAATTTATCTTTAAAAAAAGGGAAGCCCTGGCTGGTGGCACAGTGGATAAGGCGCCAGCCTGCAAACCTCAAGGTCGCTGGTTTCGATTCCCAGTCAGGGCGCACATAACCACGTTGCAAGCCAGGTCTCCAGCCAGGTCTGTAGCTGGAGGCAGGTGAAAGGCAACCATACATTGATCTCTCTCTCCCTCTCTGCCTCTATCCCATCCCTTCTCTCTAAAAATAATAAATAAAATCTTAAAAAAAAAAAAAAAAGGAAAGTAAAAACATCACCATTATCTCAGAAGACTCCTGTCTGCTTCTTCCCTATTATAACCACCTTCTTTCTCCCCAGAGATATACATTATCCCCACTTCTATTATTATAATTTAGGTTTACCTGTTTTGAGAAATTTTATAAATGGAATTATGTATATTATATGCTTTTTGTGTATGGCTTCTTTAGCTCAATATTTCTTGTTGCTTTTGCTTGTATATCTATTTTAGTCTTTTTCTTCACAGTAATGTTTTTATTATATGAATGTACTTCTACTTACCCTTTCTACTACTGAAGGAAATATGAGTTGTTTCTAGTACTTAGCTATTACAAATGTTGGTATGAACATTCTTGCACATGCACATATGAATGTATTGCTTTTGAGTACATACTTTGAAGCAGAATTTGGGGTTCATATAGTATGTGATATTGCCAAATAGCTCTTCAACATTGGTAACAATTGACATTTCACCAGCTGTGTGCAAGAATTTCCATTGTTACATATTTTCACCAACACTTGGTATTGCCAATCTTTTTAATTTTAGCCATTTTGATAGACTTGTAACACTATTTCTTTGAGGGCTTTAATGTCCACTTCTCTGATATCTAATATATTTAAAAGCTTTTCAAATATATTTGAATATTTTCTTAGGCAAAGTGCAGATTCTTATATTTGCCAATTTTCTATCATGCAGTCTGTCTTATTGTTTTGTAAGAGTTTTTTACAAGCCCTGGCTGGTGGCACAGTGGATAAGGCACTGGCTTGCAAACCCAAAGGTCGCTGGTTCAATTCCCAGCCAGGGCAACATAACTAGGTTGCAAGCCAGGTCTCCATCCAGATCCATAGCTGGAAGCAGGTGAAAGGCAACCATACATTGATGTCTCTCCCTTTCTGCCTCTCTCCCTTCCCCACTCTCTGAAAAATAATAAATAAAATAAAAATTTAAGAAAAAAGAGTTCTTTACATATTCTAGGTATGAGTCCTTTCTTGGATATATAAATTACTAATCTATTCTCCCATTCTGGGCTTGCCTTTTCAGTTTCTTAAAAGCACTTTTTGATGAACTTTAATGACTTCTAATTTATCATTTTTTTCCTTCATGGCTAATGTTTTGTGTATCCTGTTTTAAAATTTTCTATCTACAGCAAGTCATGAAGATAATTGCATATAGTTTGTTCTAGAAGCTTCACTATATTAATTTTCACAGTTAAATCTAAAATCTACCTGGAATTGAATTTTGTGTGTTGTATGAGGTAAGGATTAAGATTCTGGGTTTTTTCTTTCTATACGGGTATTCAGGTGATGTAGCACTGTTTGTTAAAAAGGCTATAGCTGTCCTTCCTACTCTTCAGTACCAACATGGGATTTTATGTTCAGATTTTTAGAAGTTAATAGTCAGCACTGTGAAAAAAAAAAAAAGTTGTATCAGGTTTGTGTAAAGTAGAACATACCCATATTTAGCAAGTTTACCATTTGGTAGAGCTTTTCTGGGAAAAAATGCCAATAAAAATCCCATTGAAATTCTTTAATATGTTGACAATTGTATGGTTTTGACAAAACCCAAATACATTTGACTGTAATAGGGAATAGTTTCATCCATAATGTATTGAATTTTCTGGGAAGTTTAAAAACTCTTCCTTCCTTGCGGGAATTTGAAGTAAAGAATAAACAATTTGCTTAAAGTCAAGCAGATTATATAGGCTTAGAGATGATCCTGCTGACACTTTAAAATCAATTAATCAACCTCAAAGCTTGTATTAATCTGCCCTGTAGCTGACCTAATCCAAACCTTTGAAGATGTTACCATCAAGCTGAGGAAACATGAACACATTCAACCTTTAGAAAACAAACACAACAATATAAAAATCAAGTGTTCCTACTCCTACCTCTTCATAGTAGGTTTTGTAAAAGATGAAAAAACATATGAATCCTGTCCCCAGATATTAAAAAAAAAATTGATGATTTTAGAAGTCTAATTATGTGTTTTCTTTTCTTTTATTTACTTACTTTCAGAGAGAGGGGAAGGGAGAGAGAAAGAGAGGGAGGGAAACATCAAGATGTGGTTGTTTCTCATTCATTCCCATCTGGGGACCCAGCCCACAACCTAAGCATGTGCCCTGACCGTGAATGAACCAGTGACCCTTGGGGTTTGCAGGCAGGTGCTCAATCTTCTGAGTCACACCAGCCAGGGCTAATTGTGTGATTTTGAAAAAGAGATGCTGTATTCCAAAAATTATTTCTGTACCTTACTACTTTTATACTTTAATGTAGATTACCTTGCTTACTATTTTTTAAAGTTTATGATTATGTATTTTCACAGATGGCCTTACCTTGTTATCTTTCTGTGTCTTGCCAAATTATCTCTTGTACTTAAATACATTTGAATGCATTGTTTAAATTAATTATATATTTGCAAGTATAATTCTTTAGGAAAGCAACAGTAGAAAAAAGATAACATGTTTATAATAGAAATTTGGAAGTTGTAGCTGAATTGACTTTCTTCATACTGAAAGAAAAAAACTCAGCCTTAGGCTTGCATCCTTTTGTGGATTATTCACTCTTTAAGAACTTAATTTACCTATGACCATCTTCTACCAGGAATATAAAAGCCATGACCTTTGGTCTTTCTGAATTCTTTGTATTTAATTTTAAAGTTTCTTTTAACCTGGATTTCTGAACAGTTTTTTAAAATGGAGCCCTGGCTGGTGTCTCAGTGGAAAGGTGCCGGCCTGCAAACCCAAAGATCACGGGTTCGATTCCCAGCCAGGGCACATAAACAGATTGCAAACCAGGTCTCCAGCCAGGTCTGTTGCTGGAGACAGGTGAAAGGCAACCATACATTGATGCTTCTCTCCCTTTCTGTCTCCCTCCCTTTCCTTCTCTCTAAAAAAAATAAATAAAACCTTAAAAAAAAAAAAGACTATTGGAATTGCTATCCGCTTAGAGATGGGTACTAAGAATGATAAGAACATACAAAGGAGCATCAAGTTCAAAGTCAGGAGAGAAAAGAAGAAGGAAATTCATTGAAGACTTCTCAAGAGTCATCACATGTGAGGAGAGTCCTTGAGAACTGGAAGAGTTAACAAGATGGGGAGGAATACATCCACAGAGGCGTGGAACTAAGTGCAGTTGATGTGGCTGGAGTTTAGGAACAATGGCAGGGAGTGGTAGGAGACAGGACCAGAAATTAGAGGCCATATTATGAAGGTTCTTGAATGGTGACATTCTACAGAAAACACAAATTCATAGTTCTGTTACTTTTTTTGTCCCATAAAAATGCCAACTTAAAAATGTTAGGGTGATCCTTCTGGATCCTTTTAACCAAGAAAACAATTAAGATCATCAAAGGATATTTTGGAGTATTATCTTACAAAAAACCTCAAAAAGGATCCAATTTGGAGGCTGAAGAGAGATCTCTAAGAACCCCAGGGCCACTGTCAATAGAAGAATATCAGACCCTATTTTTAAGGACGCAGGTTTATAATACATCCAGAGGTTTTTGTGAATGAAATAAAATTTCATGGTGTGGTCATGAAATTTGTTACATTCCTTTTCTCTGGACACATGGACCAGAAATAGAACACTTCTAAGAAAAGGGAATAAGAAACTTTTCAGTTGTATTTTTTCCCCATGAAGAAATTCTTTCCTGCCAATTTTGATGAAATGAACAGAGACATGAATGAATAAAGAAGAGACAATTTTGTTAGGGTGACTTCAGGAGAATTGCCCTGGTAGTGCTCTAACATACTCAGCTGGGTGCGTATTTTCTCTTTGCAGGTTTAATCATGAAGAACCATAGTCATTCCTTGATTATTGAGTCATATTTCCTGGGTAGTGGGAAGGAGAGGTAAATTATGAACAGGTGGGGCTGTCTCCTTGGACCAGGCTGGGCAAATTCCTATGAAGCCGTAACACAGGGGACAGTTTCCGGGAATGTTAGGTCAGTCCTAATCCTAGCCCCACCCACTAGAAGTGCAGAAGAGGCAGGTTATTTAATAAAGCGATAAGCAACTGTGTACTCAATTACTTCACGGCATAATATAGTGGCCAGAAACACTAATTAGGAGACTATTCTCCCTAGCCTTCAACTTCAACATCAAGCAGTTTCCTGTCTCACTACCCTTGAGTGTAGACTGGTTTGACTCACCCCCTGTCAGTCTACACAGAACATCTCCAGAAAAATCAAAGTAGTTCAGTGCCTAGGCACTGCTGTTATTTATTTATTTATTTGTATTTTTAAATAGATAAAATATTGACAGTGTCATAAAATTAAGTATTACAAAAGAGTAACAGGGAAGTCTCCTAGTTCTGTTCTCCAGTGCTAACCACTACCTTCAGTTTCTTTTGTGTCCTTCTGGAGGTATTTTGTGCTTATACATGCCTAGTAAAAAGTTCCTCCCTCTATTAAATAAAAGTAATAGCATTCTCTACTCACTGTTTTCAGCTTTGTTAGGCACATTTTTTTTACAAGCTCTTCAAGAAATTTTGAAGCAAACTCTTAATTATGAGTCACTGATAAAAGCTATGCTTTTGTTTCCCAGAAGCAGCTATAGACACATTAAAAGTCTTTTACATCCAATTTTAAGTGTTCACCAACTGCTTGAAACCGAAGGCCTAAATTTGCCTGGTTTAGACTCCTTGACCTAGTGTGTTTAATCTAAGATTGCCCTGAGAATTTAGTGTTGCCAGATAAAATACTGGATGCCCAGTTGAACTGAATTTCACATAAACAAGTATATATCCCATGCAGTATTTGCAATATCTGAAATTCAAATTTAACTGAGAGGTCTTGATTTTTATGGCAACCACAAAGACATTTTTGATTCATTGGACTCTATTCCAACTTACTCCCTTTAGAAAGCACTTTAATACAGATGACTTGGATTACAAAGACTAGGCTCTTCAGGTTAAAGCCAAATAATCAAAGTTTAACCAGAAATTGAGTATCTGCTGTCTTATTTCAAAATAAGTGGCTTTAACTTGCTATTTCATCTAATGGGATACAACTTTTGTTACCATGAAGTGGTAACTATAAAATAAAAAGTATCTTGAATACTTTTAACATACTTTCAAAGGACTTAAAATATCTAAAGTCTGAGCTATTTAAAGTCAGCATTAAAATCTTTACTGGATTTGTATAAGGATGAAGAGAACCAGCCTAGAGGTAAATTTTCACTGTTGAGATTATTTAGTATATGTGCTGCTGAAGCAAGCACTCATTATCGAGACTATTTAAATCATCTTTATTATCAACAAAAAAATAAAAAGCATTGATTTAGGTAGTGAAAAATCCTGACATGGATGATGAAAAATTGTGATTTATAGCTTTTAAAGTAAATCAATGACATAATATATCAAATGACAAAGGCTTACAAATATTAGAATCCTAATATGAAGACAGTAGAAGCAAAGATTAGCAAAACAATAAAAAATAAATAAAAGGGTATGATTCTCTTACATTGGAAATGAAAAAAATTATGATCCTGTTAGATTTTGAATATCCCAAATACATCTAAATGAATTCAATAAAATTAAATTTCATCATTTTATTCCAGAATTGTTCTCTTTTAGTAGCTAAAGGTATAGTTTCATTTCTTTCACTGTTAATCTGCAGAGGATTTACACAGTGGTGTGCTGATGTTTAATAATTAGTTCTCCAAGGGGAAAAAACTCTGATTAGGAGCATTTGCCATTTTCCATGGGGTAAATACCTCACCATGATTGACATAAAGCTAACATTTTAAAATCTATTTGCAAAGTTCCTGAAAACTTGCCAGTTGTTTCTCGTGAGCCTATAAAAGCTGGTTTCATTTCTATAAATGCATATAATACAGCTAATTAAAATACATAGAAAGAAAATAAAGAACTAGGTATTCTTTCTGTTACCCGATACGCATATCTTGAAATTTGTCAACACAGCCCCCCCAAAACTCACAAAACAAAGAAATGCTTAATTAATTAATTTATTTATTTTAATTTTTTTAGGGTTTTATTGATTATTTTCAGAGAGAAAGGCAGGGAGAGAGGAGGAAAGGGAGAGAAACATCAGTGTATGGTTGCCTTTCACCTGCCCCCATCTACAGACCTGGCTGGAGACCTGGCTAGAGACCTGGCTTGCAACCTGGTTATGTGCCCTGACTAGGGAATCGAACCAGTAACTTTTGGGTTTGCAGGCTGGTGCCTATCCACTGAGCCACCAGCCAGGGCCTAAATTTTTTAATTAGTAGAAATTTTGAATGGGTTTTGGGAGATGTAATAAACACCTCAATAAATCTGTACCAGGTTTCCTGGCCCTAAAGAGAATTAAACCTAAATAAATACCTAAATGCTTTTAAAGTTGCACAGTTCTATAACAACCAGTGGGAAAGAACCTATCATCATAGAAAAGTGGAAATGAGTTACCTGTTTAAACAGATCTATCACATTTGATTTATATAGCCTTTTCTTTTACTTCTTGCCAAGTTTCATTAGAGCAATTATATAAAATGCTTTAACTGGATTCAGTAACGGAGAGCAGAATCCTCAAAAGCAAAATAGTAGACAGTTTTCTTTATTTCTTTTCTTCAGTGAGCCACCTTTAAGTATGCTCTTGAAATCTTGAATTCCTTCCAATTCTTGGTTAGGAAAACTGGCAGTGCAGAAAGTAGCTATGACTGTTAATTAGCCAGTGTCATTCTTCACTGGGCTGGTGTGGATCAGTAGCTCAGTACCAAATTGTTTCCGACATGGTGCTCCATTTGAAACATTAAAAGTAAGGTGCAAAGTGCTTTTCTTGGATATTCTTCTTAAGATAGTTTTAGCTTGATTCTTCTGGCCTACCTATGTAGATAATTCTATCTATGGACACTACCTTTATAGTTTTAATTTTAATAGTCCTAAGGCATTTGAATGATAAGAAAGGACTTACTCTTATTTATTTGAAAGATTATTTCTTTTTCAAAAATGGAAATTATATATGATTGGTAACCATTTCTGGATTAGACATTGATACACGTACGTTAAGAAAAGCTTTCTACATTCCAAATAAGCTTAACTAAAGCTTTATTTTTTCTTTGGAAACACTTTTCAAAAAAGTGCTTCAGACATTACTAACTTCATATATGGAGTAAGCTTTTGCAAAAATGTAATTTTAAGGAATTGATTTATGGTTGGAGATAGATGTTATTTGGACTAGTAAATTATTCTATATTCCAGAATGCAGCAATGAACAACTGTTTCACAGTGTGACTTGATAAGGAAATTCATGCAGGGAAAAAATGGAAGTGGAAGGGGCATTAGCTAAATGGTTATAACATTAAAAAAAAAAAAACATGTAAAAGGAAATTTACATTTGAATTAATACATGATAAAACATCAGGAAAATGTAGCACTTTGATGGCTTATTATAGAGCTGAGTTTAAACATATGCTTAAAGAGAACGTTTGAGTAAAAGTTTATTTTCCATAATTAATAGTGTAATAATTTTAAAAATTGAAAATGGGCATGTGTAATTAGAGCTCTTTCAAGTTTACTCAGTAGAGTGGTTCCATTGTCAAAATATGTGGAGAAAGCTAGAATAATATTTCATTGATTCTCTCTTAGTGTTGATTACCTTATAAAATAGGTAATATTAAGTAGAAACTATGCAGTAAGGCATTGCCAGAATAGGTCAAGTAGCAAAAAGGCGTGAGATAATTGGTTTGATGGAATTTTGTATCACTTAATGATGAAAAATATGATTGGGGGTAGCATCTGGAATAGAGGTTTGTCCAGAAGACATCCAGCCATGTAATATGAAAAATAGAGACATTTATTGAAGAAGATACAAGAAACATTGTACCTAG
This sequence comes from Noctilio leporinus, assembly GCA_004026585.1. Classification (NCBI taxonomy): domain Eukaryota; kingdom Metazoa; phylum Chordata; class Mammalia; order Chiroptera; family Noctilionidae; genus Noctilio; species Noctilio leporinus. Next base: position 69,300 of record PVIW01006379.1, on the reverse strand, counting down.
GACAATGATGCCTCAGTTCCCTTCACAGTAGGTACCTTGGGACCTAACACAGTTCTTCCAATTGCCATCAGCTGCCCCGTCATATTTTCTTGAATGTCATCGATGGTGTGAAGTCTCTTTTTCCATTCAAAGATGATTTAGTTTTGGGAAAATCCAGACGTTAATAGGGTGACAAATCTGGGCTGTAAGGAGGCTGAGTCACCTGGGTGATTTGATATTTTACCAAGACTTTGCAGGGGATGTGATACATGAAGCAGGCAAGTTGTCATGATGAAGCTGCCAATCACCAGTTGCCCATAGCTGCAGCCTTCCGAATCATCTGAATAGTTTCTGTGGAGAAATGTTCAAGCTTAATGCAAAACTTGATGCAGATTGCTCTACTTCTTCAGTCATTGTGAATGTGATGGCCACACAGTACATGTACACACTCAGCAGCATCGACCACCCACACTGACTGGTTCAGTGAAGTCTTCAATATTCATGCATGTGCATTCCAGTCCCCTCTCCTTGGCTGCCAGGGTACATCAATGTCGCACAAACTGTTCTTATTATATTAACAATGGCTGGAGTTTTTCCAGATAGACCTCATACATTTATGATGTCTAGGGAGAAAGGAGAGGAGAGGAGAGGTGGGCCGCAGTGTTAGATGATATAAAAAACCTGAAATTCTGAAGTAGAAGCAGTATAGAAAAATATTGGCATATTTAAACATTTAAAATTTGGCCACAATCCATTTGGAAGAGGGTATTTGTATGCTCAAGCTGATCTCAGAGAAGGGCAGCAAAGAATTAAGAGTGGTAGCTGGACCATCAGCAGGGCTCAGGCTGATTGCCTTAACCCCAAGGGGGAGCACAGCTATGCAGGGACAAAGACTGAAGAAACTGGGGCACCTGAGAAGGCCCTAGAGCTCTGTTAGGGAGAACTATTTATTTTTATTTTCTATTTAAAAAATATATTGGGGTGACATTGGTTATAACATATGCTTCAAGTGTCAATTCTGTAATATCTGTGTGTTACACGATGTGCTCACTACCCAGTCTAGTCTCCCTTGTTACCATGTATTTGACCCTCTTTACCTTCTTCATTTTCCCTCCACCCCTCCTTCCCTGCTGGTAACCTGCATACTGTTGTTTGTGTTTATGAGTTTCTTTTGTTTGGTGGTTTGCTGCTTTAGGTTTTATGTCTCACATGAGTGTCATCATCTGGTTCTCGTCTCAGTGTGATATTCTCAAGATCCATGTTGTTGTTAATGACAGTGTTTCATCCTTTATGGCTGAGTAGTATTCTATTGTATATATGTCACACCTTCTTTATCCAATCCTGTATTGAAGGGCACTTGGCTACCATGAATAATATTGCCGATAAACATAGAGGTACATATATCTTTATGAATAAATGTTTTCAATTTTGGGGGAGGTGTTGAGAAACCCAGAAGAGGAATTGCTGGGCCATATGGTAACTTTATTCTTAATTTTTGGAGGATCCTCCATACTGTTTTCCACTGTGGCTGTACCAGTTTACATTCCCACCAACTGTGTATGAAGGAACTTCTAAGGAAGAAGGAACTTCTTTTTTTTTGAAGATTTTATTATTTTTAGAGAGAGGGGAAAGGAGAGAGGCAGAGAGGGAGAGAAACATCAGTGTGTGGTTGCCTTTCACCTGCCTCCAGATACACACCTGAGGAGAGACCTGGTTTGCAACCTGGTTATGTGCCCTGCCTGGCTGGGAATCGTGCCCTGCCTGGCTGGGAATCGAACCATTGACCTTTGGTTGCAGGCCGGTGCCTTATCCACTGCGCCACCAGCCAGGGCAGGGAGAACTTCCTAAGATACTCAGCTGTCATGACACTCTGAGAAATGCCCTACTGGCGACTGGGTTGAAAGTGTGCATGTTCAGATGATTAGCAGTGGATGCTAAAGCACATTAGGGAGTTGCTAAGCTTACTTGATAGCGAATAGCACAGCCAAACTTGCTGTCTGCAGTTAATGATTTGCTCGGAAAGGGTGGGAAGTCACTCCACAAAGGAAAAAAGGATATTGTGGACATTCCATCAAGATTCCGAAATTCTTAATGAGAGATACCTGAAATCTGAACAGGACCTTCGCTGGGGCAGAATCTAGCTCCCGGCAATCCCCATAGATAAGGTGCCCATTCCGGAAAACAGGCAAGCTCCGCTCTCGGTGCTGCAGGTGAGAGCGTGGCACACAGTGCCCCTGTCTTCCACCTCGCCATGGCAACAACCCAAAATGAATGCTGACAGAACTTGTAAAATTAAGTTGAATAGAATCGGGGGCACGTTGCATTCACATTCGACAGTCAACCTGACACATTTCGGTGATTCCCAAGATCACTTTAACCATATAACGAGACTTTTTCCTGATAATTACAATACAACTCTCCATAGTCTGAACCCAAGGATTTGGAAGAGGTTTCCTTGTCAGGGTGTCTCCTGCAGAGAAAAGGAAGGGCGGATGACTGAAGTTGCCTCATCTAAGGGGGCTCAGGACAGAAAGGGGTATAGGCGTCTTTTCCTTCTCCGCCTTTTCTTGTGGAGGCAGAGATCCGGGTGGCAGCGGGGTGAGCTGTCTGGGACCCGCGGCGCTGGCGGGAAGGCATCCGCGGTGGAGCGCCGGCAGGTGCGAGACCCTCTAGCTGTAGGACCCCGCCGGCTGCGGCCCGGAGACAGCGGGTCCGCCCCGATCCCAGGGTGCACCGCGCCCCGCCCCCTCCCCTCTCCCCGTCCCGCCTCCCCTCGGCCCCGGCCCCCTCCCTGCTGGCTCCTGGAGGCGGGGACGCGGCGTCGGCGTCGGCTGCTCAGTCGACTCCTTCTCACTCACTGGGGAGCCCGGCGGTGGCGGCACCTTTGGAGGCAGCGCTTCAGAACCGCCAGCCGGTGGGCCAGCTAGTGGGCGGTCGTGCAGACTGACGGCAGAAACCGACCGACGGAGAGCGGCGCAGCCAGACGGCCGAGTCGCTTCAAGTTCCGCCATGAGCTGGGGCACGGAGCTCTGGGTGAGTACCGGCGAGGGAGCCCCGCGGACCCCAGCCCCCGAGCGGCGCGGGCTGGGTCGGATCTGCTGACCGTCGGCGGCCGCGGCGCCTCGAGCCATCCCCGCCCCTGGTGGAGGTTGGGGGTCCCGTTCCTCTTTGTGTGCAGAGCCTCCCGAGGGGCCGGGGGCGGAGGGGCTGCTGGGGCGCTGGGGCGCCCTCCCGCCTCCCGCCGCGGCGGGGCTGAGGGCAGCGCCGTGGAGGGCGGGAGGGGCGCGCTGCCCGCGGGCTCCCGCGTCGGCGGGCGTCCAGTCCCGAGCCCTCTCCCGCCTCCGTCTTTACTTTCCCGGCGTCTGGCTGCGTGCCGGGCCGCGCTTCTCTGCCTTTGTATCTCCCCGCCTGCAGGCGGGGGGGCGGCCCATTGTCCCGCAGGGGCGCTGTTCTCGGCTGCGGAGGGGCCCGTCGCGCCCCGCGGGGCGGGAGTCGCGGGGGCGAGGGCGTCGCCGGCCCGGGCTGCGCGGGGAGCCTCGGGGCGCTGCCCGCCGCGGGCCGCCGTGCTCGCCCCAGGTAGGCAGTCGGGCGGCTTTGTTCGGAGCCCGGCCTCCGGCCAGTCAGGCCCAGCCCACACGCCCATTTCCCTCTCCCCGTCTCCGAGTTTCCGACCCCGCCGCCTCGGGGACGCCCGCCGGCCCGCCCCGGGCCGCTACCTGCGGGCAAGGGGGCTGGTTTTGGGGGTCCGCATGAAATGGACTGACCGACAGGGAAGCCAGTTTTGCCAAAAGGATCGTACGCCTTCCCGTTGGCTTTACTTCCCCTAGCGTTCTTTATTCTCACACGTTTTCCCTCTTTTCTGCCTCGCCTTTCTTGGGAGCCGAAAGCTGAAAGCGCCAGACAATGCCCAGCGTCGGGCCCAGGTGCGGGTGGACGGGAACCGGTTGCAGAATCGCTGGCGGCGCCGCCGCGGGAGGGCGGAGGGGTGGGGGCGGGGACGGCTCAGGTGGCGCGGGGGCGCCCCTCGGCCACGCCCCGGCGTTCCCACCTGTGCGGCCCTCCGTGCCTTTTGTTAACCCGGAGCTCGCGAAATCACGGCCGAGAAAGCGGGGAGAGAACTTTTTAGTCTCTCTACGTGTCCGGAGGATTGAGATGAGGCAGATCGGTTCCCTGAAGGGCGCAGTGCTTTGTTATTTTTCACATTTTACGGATTGGAATCTTAGAACTGAAAGGGACTTTAGAATTCGTCGAGTTGAAGGTCTGCTTAGCCAGCCCAGGAATCTCCTGTTACGCTGTGGACTAGTGTGTGCTTGGTCCGTAAACAAACCAGCCAAGAGAACATACCTCAGGAGCCCCTTCATTGCGTTTTTTCGATAGCATTGTTTTCATGTTGGGGAGGGGTTATGTAAAATTTAACCTGTTACTTTGGTTGGATCCTGACGTGTCACTGCTCTTTTTCCTTTGGTTTTGCATGTTCTGGAATGGGTTGCAGTGTGTGGTGTGGTACCCTCTATATTTGATTACTCTATAGTGTGCCATCAATAAAGGAGGTGGGGATAGGTATATTTTCCATTCTTATAATTAGAAAGTATTTTAATTTTTACATGATTAAATGACTCACATTTTACATTTTTAAAAGTGCACAAGGAAAACTGGAAGAATATTATGTAGATTTAACTCTTAATTTAGGTTAAAAAAGTCTTTTTGTATCACATAGAAAAAGTTTTTAGGAGAAGCAATGTAAATACTTAGTGAAGATTAAAATACGATTTTTAATTTTTAAAAGTAGTTTTTGTTATTGTATTTTTTCCCCTGTTACCCTTCACCCCTCTTCTACCTGGACCACCACACTTTTGTCAGTGTCCATGAGTTCATTTTCTTGCTGGATCTAGCCACATACCCCCAACCCAATATTTTATCAATTTTATTTTAGGAATATGATATATTCAGAAGTGATTGTGGACCCCACTGTCTCCTGTAACTTGGTTTTTACTTTCAGCATTTAAAATTCATTCATTCATTATTAGGAGGGGTAGGAAAGGAGAACAAGGAAGTGAAAAATGGGTATGAGATAGAAACATCGGTTTCTATCGGTTGCCTGTTGTGTGGGCTGAGGACCAGGCTTGAACTGGCGACCTTTCCCTTTGCTCAGTGTTCCCCAGCTAGCTGAGCCACACAGGGTAGGGCTACCTGCTTTCAGCTGTTTTTTTTTAAAGATTGTATTCATTGTTTTCTTTTTTAAAGATTTTATTAATTTAGAGAGAGAGGAAGGTAGAGAAACATCAATGTATGGTTGCCTTTCACCTGTCCCCAGCCACAGACCTGGCTGGAGACCTGGCTTGCAACCTGGTTATGTGCCCTGGCTGGGAATCGAACCAGCGACCTTTGGGGTCCACAGGCTGGCGCTTTACCCACTGTGCCACCAGCCAGGGCTGTAGTCATTATTTTTTGAGAGAGGGGAGGAGCGGGAGGCAGAGGGGGAGAGAAACATCAATGTATGGTTGCCTTTCACCTGCTTTTAGCTACCGACCTAGTTGTAGACATGGCTTGCAACCTAGGTATGTGCTCTGGCTGAGAATCAAACCAGCAACCTTTGGGTTCACAAGGCTGGTGCTCAATTCACTGAGCCACACCAGCCTGGGCCTACTTTTAACATTTTAATGCATTAGCAATTTGAAAAACAAACTGTAGAAGAGATGAGAATTTCTGTTCTAGTATCTTTTTAGGGAATTATAAAAATAACAAAATTTTTTCTCTCCCTGGCTTGTGGCTCAGTGGATTGGCACTGGCCTATGAACCCAAAGGTTGCTGGTTTGATTCCAAGTCAGGGCACATACCCAGGTTGCAAGCTAGGTTTCTAGCCAGGTCGTTAGCTGGAGGCAGGTGAAAGACAACCATACATTGAGTTTCTCTCCCTTTCTTCATTCCTCCCTGCCCTTCTATAAAAATAAGGAATAGAATCTTAAACAAAAAAAACATTAAAAATTTTTTTATTAAAATTTTGTCTCCATGTTTTAAATTTTTTAGTGCTTGGCCAATTGGAGGGAAACATTTATTGGGAACTAAATAATGTGGAACCCTGGCTGGTATGGCCCAGTGGATTGAGTGCTGGCCAGTGAAACAAAGGGTGTCTGGTTCGATTCCCAGTCAGGGCACATACCTGGGTTGTGGGCCAGGTCACTACTTGGGGGGTGTGCATGAGAGGCAACCACACATTGATGTTTCTCTCCCTCTCTTTCTCCCTCCCTGTTCATATGAATGAATGAATAAAATCTTTAATAAAAAAAATGATGTGGAATCAACCAATATCACCTGGATGCTTAAACCTTAGATATGCACAAGTTTGGTGTAGAGGACTATTGAGACCAAAAGAGGCCTTAGAAAAATTTGACTAAACTTCCTGTTCTTACTGTTTCCTGTTTTGAAAAAGGATATTGTGTTTCCAGTGGATTGTAACAAATGCCTATACTGTGCTCTTGGCCATTGAGGAATTTGAGGTTGGGAAAATTCTCCTGAAATTTTGAATTTAGAAGCCAGTTCTCATGTTATTTCATTTTTAGGAACGCATTACTGTCCTGAACATTTAATTATTGAGACCATGTTGGTACAAAAAATGATATGTATTTATAGTTATGTGCACAGACTTGTTTCTTTTTTTTCTAAATTTTCTTCATTTTTTAAAAAAGATTTTATTATTTTTAGAGAGAGGGGAAGAGAGAGAGGCAAAGAAGGGAGTATTTTTTTAGAGAGAAGAGAAGAAAGGGAGAAAGAAAGGGTGAGAAACATCAACGTGTGGTTACCCCTGGCCCACAACCCAGGCATGTGCCCTGGGCAGGAATCGAACCTCGACCCCTCGGTTAGCAGGCCAGCAACCAATCCACTGACCCATACTGGCCAGGGCTATTTATTTCTTATTATATTCATTGGTATTGTGTTGCAGTCAATGATTATTAAGCGTTATGTTAAAACTGAGAATAAAGTAATAAATTAGAGAATCACTCTTAACACTGGTTTGGCAGGACAGATCTAATAGTGATAGGTCAAGTGAGTTGTGTCAGACTTTTGATATGTAATTGTGCGGGGAATATGAATTAACTAGTTATAAATTTGAGCAGTGTTTTGCCCTGGCTGGTGGCTCAGTGGAATGGCACTGGCCTGTGAACCCAAAGGTTGCTGGTTTGAGTTCCAGCCAGGGCACGTAACCAGGTTGCAAAGCCAGGTCTCCAGCCAGGTCTGTAGCTGGAGGCAGGTGAAAGGCAACCATACATTGATGTCTCTCTCCCTCTCTGTCTCTCTCCCCTCTCTCTGAAAAATAATAAATAAAATCTTTAAAAAAAATAAATAAAAATAAAAACTAGAATGAATAAATTATATGAAGGTTTTGTTTTATAGAAAGCAAAACCTGTACTATTGAAACGTAGTAGTTCCAAAAAGGTATTTGGTATAAGGAGGGTTTTGCAGAAGGGGGATTCCTGAGAAGTTCCTAGAGGGCAGAGATCATGTCTTACTCATTAGTTATTCATTGGCTAATTCAGCTCTCTGCACACTGCCTGGCATAGAGCCCAAGACTACCAAGATTTTTAGTAAATGTTTGCTATACTGACCTGAGTACAGTGATTAGGTTTGGCTTGAATTTCAGTGTAGGGTGCCTGGAAGTAGTGATGAAGGGTAGCATGGGACCAGGTTAAAATATCCATCTGGCTAAATGCTTGATTCAAATTCATAAATTAAGTATGTGTGTGTTAGCATAGTTATACATTAGCATGAAATTAACTCAATCTTTAGACCATTTAAAAATCCAGAAGGAAATCTTCATTTGTTAGGTAGAAGGGACTACTATTTCTTCTGAATTTTTGGCAGTAGTAGGAGAAATCTTACTGGGTTTTAGGAGATGAAAGTTGCATTGATTTGATCATCTCTGCAAGAATATTTGAAGGATATTGTTGGTCCCTTTAATATGTTACTGGTTCTGAAATCAGTTGTATTTTTTAACATGTTATTCCTGCAATTTGTTTTATACTGTTTTGTTTCCTTTGCCCCTTATCTATGACTTATTATAAATGTTATTTCTTTTTTTTTTTTTTTTAAGATTTATTATTTTTAGAGAGAGGGGTAGGAAGAGAGGCAGAGAGAGACATCAATGTATGGTTGCCTTTCACTGCTTCTAGCTACGGACCTGGCTGGAGACCTGGCTTGCAACCTGGTTATGTGCCCTGGCTGGGTAATCGAACCAGCAACCTTTGGGTTTGCAGGCCGGCACCTTACCCACTATGCCACCAGCCAGGGTTTATGACTTACTATTTTTACTTATATATGAGTTCAGTTCCATTATTTTATCTGAGAGTGAGAGGTGTTCAATGGGAGAATGCAGTTTTGATCCCCCAGGTTTGCTTTAATTACTGTAGTTTCATTAGCTGATTTATGGTCTAAGTTTCTCCTATTAAAAATAGATTAGGATAATCTAATCCCCCACTTCCCACTCGCCAGGCCACCCAGCAGAGGGTTTTTGGGGGAGAGAGAGAGTATCTGGGCCAGGAGCTACCCTTCCCCACGCAAATGCCAAATTCTCTGGAAGAATCACTTCTGGAGACCAGAGATGCCTTATCTGAGAGTAGGAGCTGGGCATCACATTGCTGGCTGAGTGGAGCCAGGCTGCAGAACACAGAAAAGGTATACAGCACAGGAGTCTGAGAAGAAAGCAGTGGCAGTTCCCTGCCAGTCCCCTGTTGCCCAAGATGGTGAAGAAAAGGATAGTTCTCTCAGTTCCTTTTGAAGGAGGGTGGAGGTTAGAGGAGAAACTGAACCTAGTGGCTACTGGGGCGTCCCAGGCAGCCATGGGACACACAGGGGCTGTGGTACCCAGAGAAGGACATGGTGTGCCTACTACTAAAATAAAACATTAAAAAAATAATAATAATAGGTTAGGATATTTTGAGATACTTCTTAATTGATGATAGAATGGAAATTTGTGCTTAAAAATAATCTGTTGGCTGGCCTGCATATCCAAAGGTTGCTGGTTCAATTCCTAGTCATGGCACATAACCAGATTGCAAGCCAGGTCTCCAGCCAGGTCTGTAGCTGAAGGCAGGTAAAAGGCAACCATACATTAATGTTTCTCTCCCTTCTTCCTCCCTTCCTGCCCTTCTCTCTAAAAATAATAAAATCTTTAAAATAATCTGTTGGAGTTACAGTCGATTTTAATATTGTCATCTGTGCTTTTCAGCAGCATTCCCCCCCCTTTTTTACTTACAATAAGTTGTGTTCTGTCATTACTTTTACAGAATTTTCATTGACTAGTTCTTTGAAATTACCTCTTTGTAAGATTATACCTGATTGCTTTTTGTAATGTGGGATTCAACATTTAGATGATATTGACTGTTTTTCCTAATGTGAGATTTAGCATTTAGAAGATTTATGGAGCCAAAGAGAAAGAAGTCTAGAATAATAAAAAGGAAATTTTTGTAAAATGTCCCTATAGAATCCAAATTAACTATTAATAATTGTGGCTTAGGAGCAATTTTTCCTTAAGTTCTTGATAGAGAACTAATCAGAATTTAATAGTACCTCATGAAATATGTGAAATAGTATATATATATATATATATGTTATAGTTTGAAAAAGCATAATGTATAGGGTCAAATTTTCCTGTTTTTGGCACATCATTATTTTATTGTTTCTAGAGAGTAAAAATAATTGTTTTGTTCCTGCTATATCTCTCCTGTGTACTTAATTTGTAGAAAAGAAATAGGAATATAATAAGCACTGATGTTAGTTGAATGAGGGAGTCAGTGAATTGCTGTAACTATCATCAAATTATATTTTGAATACTAAGATTTTTCCCCTTGAGCATGTGTATTTCTCACAGCTTTCTTTAAATTTAGGGATCCTTTCTATAACCTGGACATTTAACTAATTGTGCCTGTTGATAGGAAATTTATCTCAATTTATTTAGGTCTGGAATTCACATTTCCATGACTATTTGAGTACAAATAATTACTGATATGACCCTATGGATTCTAAAAATGAGGACAGTGAACATTCTGTTGTTATATACTTTGAGTATTAATTGTTGGTCATATCTAAGAATAATGTAAATGTAAATGGAGAATGAATTGGGAAAACACAGAAAATTGATTTCAGGGAGGAATGTTAAGATTTTTGACAAATGTTAACTTTTTCTTTTTTTTTTTTACACTTTTCCAACAAGTATAATTAGTTAAGCTGCCCTGGGATTCAGGATCCCCAGGGTAGGATGTCCCCACGTCCCCTTTCACCTCTACCATGCTGATACCACTTGTCAGGCCGAATGAATGTTTTAAGCAAGTGTCCAAAAGTAACGGACAGGGTGTGAAGTTGACCTGACTGACCCCAGACTGAGTGAAGGCACCTGCTGGGACAGAGGAAGGGGTCCTGAAATTAGAAGTCCAAACTTTTTTTTGGTGAGTGGAAAGTTTTTCTGTTGTTGGAAACAATAAATGTATCCCATAATTACCCAAGTTTCTGTTACCTAAATATAATACCAAGCTATAAAATTGCTTCCAGAGAGTAAGAGCCATCAGCTTGGCACTTTTCCTTTTTTTTTTTTTTTCTGAGTCCACGTCACACTTTTCCTTTTTTTTGTATGTTTGTTTCTTTGTTTTCCCTCTTTAAGTTGATAAATTAGAATGGTACATTTGTTAGAATGAATTGATAGTGATACATTATTATTAACTAAAGTCCACAATTTATTTTTTTCTTAGTTTTTATTCAGTGTCTTTTTCTGTTCCGCCTTACATTTAGTGGTCGTCTCCTTAGGCACTTCTAGCCTGTGCCCTTTTCTCCTGCTTTCTTTGTGTTTGATGACCTTGAGAGTTTAGAGGAGTAATTGTCAGGTATGGTGCCTCCATACTGGATTTGTCTGATTTTCTCATGATCAGACTGGGGTTATGGGTTTTTGGGGAAAATATCACGTGTCATTTTTATCACATTTCAAGGGCACATATTATCAACAGGATTTATCACTGTTGATCTTGATCTTGGTCATCTGGCTGAAGTAGTGTTTGTCAGGTTATTCCACTGTAAAATTATTTTTTCCCCTTATGCATACTATATTTTCTGGAAGGAAGTCACTATGTGCAGCCATATTTTGAAGTTATAGTATCTACATAATTTATTTGAAGTTCTTCTGAATAGGATATTTGGCTCCCTCCCCCATTAATTTACTTAATCATTTCTTTATATCATTGTGGACTTGGATATTTATTTTATGCTTGGGATTATAATCCATTACTGCTTCATTTATTTTGTTGCTCAAATTGTTCTAGCTTTGGTCATTGGAAGTGTTTTCAGCTGGCTCCTGTGCCCCATAACATAGCTCCATCAATAATGAGTTTTTAAATTACTTTCTTTTTGGGACTTCAAGATGGTCTAGTCTCATGTTGTTTATTTCCTGTCTCAGTCTCAGTATCAACAGTTTTTTCAGAGTCCTGATTTCTTTTAGTGGTACTTAGTATTAGAAACCAAGATATAAGTGCTAGATGTGCTTGTGCTACTGGTATTTAATTTCTTTTAGTATCCCCGAGGGCTGATAAAACAAAGAAATATATGTGTGTATGCCAACCTACATATATACATGTTACCTATAAAGATTTTTGTAAGTAACCATCGGTATCTAATTAAGTTAAATGAGTTTTTACTGATTTAATGAGTTCGACTTTATTTCATTACTACTTGTATCCTTCTAGCCTCTTTTCCATGGTCATCTTTTAACTTTTAACTCCATTCAGCTCATATCCACTTGTTTAATTGTTCTTTTTCAGTATATATTTATAGCAATCAGAGTAGTTAACTTGTAGCGCCCCCCTCCTGTGGAACAACTTTGTCATCTAGAATACAATACTGAAATGCAGTTCCATTTCCATTTAGTCTTATGGACTCCTATTTTTCAGAGTTACTTAGGTCAGCAACATTCCTCCATCCTCTTAACTGAGGTTGTTTCATACATTTATAATATAGTTATATTTTCTTTTTTTCTTCCTTGGGATCCTCTGACTTTCACAGTGATTTAAAAAAAATACATTAAGCACTGATGTTAATTGAATTGCTGTAACTATCATCAAATTATATTTTGAATACTAAGTTTTCTTCTTTTTTAAATTAAGGTTTCTTTTTAAAATCCTCATCTGAGGATATGTTGATTTATTTTTAAATTAAAAAATTGTATTTTATTGATAATGCTATTACAGCTGTCCCAAATTTTCTCCCTTTGCCCCCTCTACCCAACACCCCCTTCCCCCACTCCGTTAGGTAATCCCCACACCATTGTTGAAGTCCATGGTTCATGCATATAGTAAGTTACTTGGCTACTCCGTTTCTATACTGCACTTTATATTTATAGCCCATGGCTATTCTGTGACTACCTATCTGTACTTTTTTTTTTCTATTTGTGATTCTTAATCTTCTCACTTCACCCATTCCCGGACACCCTCCTTCCAGCAGACAACCACTGAAACGCTTTCTGTATCCATGATTCTATCTGTTCTCTTACATTCAATTGTTGATAGATATGTATTTATTGCCATTTTATTGTTTGTAGTTTTGATCTTCTTTTCCTTAAGTCCCTTTAACATTTCATGTAATAGTGATTTGATGAAAATGAGTTCCTTGAACTTTCTTCTAGTCTTAACTTTTTATGTGATACCCTTTGATTCTAAATGATAGCTTTGCTGGGTGGAGCTCTCTTGGCTGTAGGTCCCTGCTTTTCATGACTTTAACATTTTTCCTTTAAAAAAACATTTATTTAAAAAAGATTTTATTATTTTTAAAGAGAGGGGAAGGAAGGGAGGCAGAAAGGGAAAGAAACATCAGTGTATGGTTGGCTTTCACCTGCCTCTAGCTACTGACCTGGCTGGAGACCTGGCTTACAACCTGGTTATATGCCGTGACTGGGAATCGAACCAGTGATCTTTGGGTTTGCAGGCTGGTGCCTGTCCACCATGCCACCAGCCAGGGCCCTTTTATTTTTTTAACAAAATATTTTTAAGTGTATTTTATTGATTATGCTGTTACAGTTGTTCCAGTTTTTCCCCCTTTGCCCTCTGCCCAGTACTACCCTCCTTTCCTCCAGCAATTCCCACCCTTAGTTCATGTCCATAGGTTGTGAGTATAAGTTCTTTGGCTTCTCCATTTCCTATACTATTCTTAACCTTTCCCTGTCTATTTTGTGCCTGCCAATTATGCTTCTTAATCCTATACCTTTCTCCCCATTCTATCCCTTCCCTCTCTCCACTGCTAGCCCTTCATTTGATATCTATGGTTCTGTTCCTGTTCTAGTTGTTGGCTTAGTTTTTTTTTTTTTTTTTTTTATATTTTAGATTCAGCTGTTGATAGTTGTTTGTTGTCATTTTACTGTTCATAGTTTTGATCTTTTTTTAAAATAAGTTCCTTTAACATTTCGTATACGGGGTTGGTGGTGGTGAACTCCTTTAGCTTTACCTTGTCTGGGAAGCACTTTATCTGCCCTTCCATTCTAAATGATAGCTTTGCTGGATAGAGTAATCTTGCTTTTCATCACATTGAATATTTCTTGCCTATTTGAGAAACTTAAAATTCAAGTGTAAACATTAGCTATGCTGTCATTTTTGCTAAGAAACTTTTCAGCAAACTGGCAGTAGACTTGGCTGTATAATGGCAGCACTTTTCATTGTCTAGATAAAAAGCGTCCTTATATTGCTAAAGGTAAGATTCTAGTTTTCAGCTATGAAAGGCCAGGAAAATTGCAGTATAGGGGATATTTAAAAGTAATGAAGTGAACCCAAAGGTCATTGGTTTGGTCCCCAGCCAGGGCACATAACCAGGTTGCAAGCCAGGTGTCTAGCCAGGTCCGTAACTGGAGGCAGGTGAAAGGCAACCATATATTGATGTCTCTCTCCTTCCCCTCTCTCTAAGAATAATAAATAAAATATATTAAAAAAATTAAAATAAAAGTAATGAAAACTTTGCATAATTCATACATGACCCTTTGAATTCTGAATTTTATTGCAGAATTTAGTTAATGCTCATAACCAAGATATTTTGGTTCTTCAGTTTTATTCTAAGAAGACTATTGGTAATTTTTTTAGTAATGCAAGATTACAGATGTTGCAGTGGTACTTATTTACTCACTTATAGTTAGAATGTTAGTTATGATCATTGAAGTCACATTTTTTTTCTTTTCTAGTAATTTGTGTTATCCAGGTTGAGAACCTAGTTCTTTTTTATCCTAATTGTTTCTTGGTTAGGGAAAATGTTGATCAATCCTATATTTAGCTTTTGATAGTCCAGATGTTACTGATTTATTTTGTAGATTTTTTTAATATCCTCTAATTGAGTAACAACAACTCCTCTTACTTCAGTCAGTTTTGCTCATTTGGCCAGTTTGTTCAGGAGATTTTGATTCATTAAGGTCTGGGCTGTTGGGTGGGCAGCTGTTTGGAGTTTTGTAAGACTTCACCGGTGATGGTGGTTCTTAACCACCAGCTGAAAACATTGCTGTTAATTAACCTCAGATCTGGATGATCATGAGAATCATCTCAGGACCACCTGGTTATTTATTTTTGAAGGTCCTAACAAAGTTAGGTCCTAACTTTATTGGTTAGTTTACCGTAAAGGCTTTGTTTAGAATATTGCGCCCTGGCTAGTGGCACGGTGGATAAGGCGCTGGCCTGCAAACCCAAAGGTCGCTGGTTCGATTCCCTGCTCAGGGCAACATAATTAGGTTGCAAGCCAGGTCTCCAGCCAGGTCTGTAGCTGGAGGCAGGTGAAAGGCAACCATACATTGATGTTTCTCTCCTTCTCTGCATCTCTTCCTTACCTGTTCTCTGAAAGATAATAAATAAAATATTTGTAAAAAATTAAAAAGAATATTGCTCACTGCATTATAGTGTGTCCTCTGTGAAGCTCATGGGAGAAAGTTTTTTAAAAATACTTTTATTTATTTATCATTTTTACAGAGGGGAAGGGAGGGAGGCAGAGAGGGAGAGAGCCATCAATGTATGGTTGCCTTTCACTCGCCTCCAGCCGTGGACCTGGCTGGAGACCTGGCTTGCAACCTGGTTATGAGCCCTGGCTGGGAATCGAACCAGTGACCTTTGGGTTCGAAGGGAGAAAGTTCTTTTAAGCTTTTTTAATTGTGTAGAAACGTTTGCTATGACTATTTGCATTTTGCATTTTGAACTTGCTATTAAGTTTTGTCAGATTTCTGGATCATTGTTAGCAAGTACTTAGGATTTTTTTGGTCTACATTTTGTTTACAAATTCATTCTTGGTATCGTCTTACTTCTGTCTGTCGTTTTCCTCATCTCTTTACAGTTATTTTATCTTGCTGTATTATAAGCTATTTAAAGAAAAGTATTAAGTGTTGTAAATTAATAAGTAATTTTGAGCCATTTTATGTAATTCTGGCCAAATTTTTTTTCAAAGAGTTGAATTTGGAAAAGAGAGAAACCTAAGAATTTGGTATGTGTCTTATGTGCTAGGCACTCTGGTAGTTGTTATTTTATTTTCATGCCAACTCAGTGAAGTCTTGGTAGTCCCATTTTATAGAGGATGAAACTAATTAGAAAGGTTAACTTTAGTCACTTGCAAAGCTAAACTTAAACCTGGGTTTTTGTGGGTTAAAGGGACTCCAAAAAAGAAAAAAAAAAAATGTTTAAAGGCCTCTAATGGGATCTAATTTACCCAACAATTTCTAAACCCTTAATTGGGGTCATTCATACTCATCAAATATTTATGGATGAGTGAACTTTGCAAGAAGCAGTGTGTCTAGTGCTGCACTGTAGAAATCGCCACACTGATGATGCCTTGTGTTTAGCATGTCTTTGAATGAACATTGGATTAGTCAGTGCTCTTGCAGGACAGCACTCAAAAAGGTTAAATGAGGAGAGTTTAATATAGATATCATTAATAAAGATATTATTTATAAAAGTGTGGGCTTGATCAGTGGACCCAAAGTGGATGGTGCATTACCCTGGAGCTAGTAACAGTTGGGAGCTATTATTACTTAGGTCTTAATGGACAAGGAGAAAGAATTGTTACCCGACCCCTAAGTGGGAGTTTTAAGATAGGGCTGCCTAGTAGGATCTGTGCCCTTTAGTAAAAGAACTTAAGCAGGAATTTTAAAATCGGACTGCCTGACAGGACCTAGGGCCTTCAGTAGAGGAACTTAGGGAATTTGCAGTTACTTGGCAGGGAAAAAGTTGGAATAAAACCCTTGACCTCACTTTCATCCTGTTTTTGCCTTCCATTGACTGAACCCAAGGAGAATTTAGAAGGAAAGGGAACTCAATGATTCAGCCTATTTGGTCCAGAGAAGTATTGCTGTAAGGTGGAGAATGGTTCTGGTGGGGGAAATGGTGAGTGACACAGCAATGGTCCCTGCTCTGAAGGACCAGGGACCATCCAGCTGGGAAGATAGGTATTGAGCAATTATAAATGTTATAAACGCTAAGTATACAGTGGCAATGTATCATAGATACACCTTCTCTGAGGAATCAGAGAAGATAGGTGTCTGTGGGACATTCTTTACATATACTGGTTCTAGGAAAACAAACAATAGATTTTTGGCCCTATTCTCCAGAGATTGATTTGCTAGATCTAGAATCAGGGTAGGGAATAGGTGTAAGACTTTTTTTTTGAAAAGATTTTATTTGTTATTTTCAGAGAGAGAGGGAGGGAGAGAGGCAGAGAGGGAGAGAGACATCAGTGTACAGTTAGTTGCCTTTCACCTGCTTCCAGCTATGGCCCTGGTTGGAGATTTGGCTTGCAACCTGGTTATGTGCCCTGGCTGGAAATTGTACCAGTGACCTTTGGGTTCCCAGGCCAGCACCTTATCCACTGTGCCACCAGCCAAGGTTGGGAATAGGTTTTGATTTTTAAAATTCTCACCCATTATTTTAAAGATTTTATTCATTATCTTTAGAGAGAGGAGAAGGGAGGGAGGAAGGAAGAGAAACATCAAGGTATGGTTGTCTTTCACCTGCTTTCAGCTGGGAACCTGGCTGGAGACCTGGCTTGCAATCTGGTTATGTCACTGGAATTGAACCAGTGACACTTGGGTTTGCAGATTGGTGCTCAATCTACTGAGCTACACCAGCTAGGGCCATTTTTTTTGTAGTTTTTTTCAGTCATTTTCTTGAGTTTTCTAGGCATTGTAGGTATCAGATCTGTAAACAGTGGTACTCTGCCTTTTCTTTTTGCAACATTTATCCTTCTAAATTAGTTTTATTTAATTTTATTAGTATATTAGTACATTAAATAAAACCTGAGGCCGAGAGATGTCCAAGTTGAAGTGCAACTAAAACTGCTAAGAAAGGCTTGGAACTGAAACAGCCTGATAGAAGAGCATCAGAAATATGTGGACGCATACAAGTATTTACCTTTTCTTTTCTTCTATGGCCAGCATGAGAAATAGCAAGTTAAAGGACATCCAGAACACCTGGAAGCACCAGCTGGATGTTGTTTGGCAAAAACAAAGTAATGATGGTGGCCTTAGGTCAAAGCCCATCTGATGAGTACAAAGACAACCTATATCAGGTCAATAAGAAGTTGAGGGGTGAAGATGGTCTCCTTGTCACCAATTACACTAAGGAGGAAATGAATGCATGGTTTCATGAAATACAGGGAAATGGGCTACGCCTCTGCTGGAAACAAAGCAGTTTGAACCTTGAACCTTGATCCTGGGGCCCTGGGAACAGTTCCCCTTGGAGCTATAGCCAAGGCAGCTGGGCCTGCCCACAGCCATCAAGAGAAGAGAGGTAACCCTGCTCTCTGACTAGGAGGTGTGCAAGGAGGTCAATGTACTAATCCCAGAATAGGCCTGTGTCCTGTAGCTTTTCGGATGTGAGATGGCTAACTCCAAGATGACTATCAAATACACATGGAATGCACAGTCCGGAAGGTTCCCACAGATGGGAGATGATTTGCTAGAGGGTGTGTTCTAGTTGGCAGAACTAGAGGAAGAAGGCAACTGCTGATGGGCATGTGGGACTGAGGACCCCTCAGTCCATTCCAAGTATCTTGACTGCAAGGACTGCCACCACCCTTCTTGGGGAGCAGTGGTTTGTTTTGCTGTGGATGAAGATGGGAGAGCAACAGGGACAGACTGTTTTCCTACAGAAAATGAAATTTTGTCTGCAGAGTCTCCCTGTAGAGGGCAAACCAAAACAAAGTGTAAGGGCTGTCTATGCCCCTGTCTCCATCCCCAATAACATGACATCAGATCAAACACCAATATTGCAGTACTAACCCACAAAGAGGACGTAACTTACTCAGTGTTCACTTAAAGCATTTATTCAGTTCTTAGTAGACTGTAAGTTCTTGGTGCAAGATTTACTTTTTCTTTTTTGTGTTACCCACCTAGCATAGTGTCATTTTCTAGCTCCTAAACCCTGAGCCTTTTCATATTGGTAAAATAGTAGTAATTGTACCTACCATCAGTTGAGAGTAAATGAGATGATATATAAAGCACTCATTTATTTAATTCAACAAATGATTGAGTGTTGAGCTAAGCACTAGGATATAACGTGAGCAAAACAGGCATGGTAGAAAGGAGAGCAATTATTCTGTTACCCAAAGGAATAAAAGAAAGGAACAAAATTCTTGAAGATGATAATAATATAAAACCTAACCCACCACTAGATCTGAAAAATGATTAGGGAGTTAATAGGCAACAGGTGTGTGCGTGAGCAAACAGAGGGTGGGTTTAGATAAGAGTATAGCATGTGCAAAGGCCCTTAAACACCAACGTGACTCCCCTTTTTAAATGGGAAAAACAAAGGAAAACAACCCCCCCTGCCTGTATGAATTAAACAAAACAAGTATAGATAAAGACATGTTGGTTGAGTTGATGAGGCAGGCTGCCCTGCTATTCACAGAACACTTGACATCTCCATTTTACAGATGATAAAAATAAGGCAGATTAAGTGCCTTGTCCAAAGTGACACATAATAAATGGCAGAGTCTAGATTTGAACCCAGGCAGCCTAGCTCTAGAATAAGTGCTTAATAATTGGACCGTTGCTGTTTTACATGATTACTTCTGCATTTTGAAAAGATCATTCAAGCTACAACCGATAAAAATGGATTAGAGGACAACTAGAAAGTACATAGAGAGACCAGTTAAGAGGCTACTTGGGTGTTCAAGAAAGCTAATTGTAACAAATTGGAGAGTTATGACAGGAAAGATGTGATGAAGTAGATGGTTTAGTGTTACACAATGTGAGTGTATCCTGGGTGAATAAATAAACAATAAATGAATAAGTCCGAAACACATGTATAAATATGACAGTATTCTGTTGCACTATTTAGTATTTATAAGCAACAACTGCTGAATTATCTGTTGGAATAAAAACTGTGAGTCAGCTCCCTGTCTGGATAGCTCAGTTGGTTAGAGCATCCTCCCGAAATGCCAAGATTGCAGGTTTGCTCTCCAGTCAGGGCACATGCAAGAAAAAGAAAAAAAATGAACGCATATATAACTGGAACAACAAATCTCTCTCTCTTTCTCTCCTCCCTATCCCTCCTCTCTAAAAATCCTTTAAAAATCATTAAAAAAAAAGCCTGTGAGGCAAATATAAACCATTTTAGATTTATTTATGTTATTACTAACCAAGATTTTTTTAATCTTAAATACATGGTAGAAAAAGATATTAAACTACAAAATAATAGTTTGTGTATGTTCATTCTACAAACTTCTCTGAGCACTTGATTCTATAAAGCTTTTCTGGTTCTTAATAGGTCTTAAAATACTCTTTTAACAAAAATTAATAGTACAGAGGTATTATTGCTTCTAAGATACAGGATCAGAGCAAAGGAAGAATGCTCTCTATATAAAATAAGTGAATTTAAAGGAAGAGATCACATACTGTGAAACTGAGAATCGTAGCCTTTCTGAGCAATAAAGGCTGATGGGCAGAGAAGAAATACTTGGGTCTGCTTTAAAAAAAACACATTTCTATTTCAGGTACCTTATTGTAACCATATCCTACATGAATGCATTTTGTGGTAAAAACATTTTTATCCTAGAAAGCTAAAAGATATAATAAGACATTAACATGTTTTTAATATCTGCCTGTTGTTTCTTTAACCACTTTTAATGCTTTTTATAATTCTAAGTATCGCTGATAGATACAGATTACCTAGTTATTGAATTGTGAGAAAGTTTATGTTTTAAAATGTCTAGAACATACACCAATTCACTTTGGTCCTTGAATAAGGAAACTGAATTAAGAATCCTTCCAGTTAGGGGTAAGTGGGGAAATGATAGTTGGGGGTTTTAAATAAAACATAATCCAAGGTTAATGTCTGTATTTTTTCTTTTTCACTCTTAACTTTGAATAATTCAGGTGAGGCTAAACAAGGTTGGTTTCCTCACTAGGTTGGAAACTGTGCTAGTTTCAGGCAGAGTATTAGAACCTGAGTCTTGAGGAAGGCTTGTGTGCAGGAGGGTGACCTGTCATGTTAAGTTAGAGCCTAAGTGGAGTGAGGAGTCTCCACTTGAGGAGGTGGCATACTCAGTATGGGGTATCAGAGCTTGAGTGAGAAGGATGACTGTGGGAGGGTAAGGAGAATGGCAGCTACAACCCATTTGCAATATATGATGAAGGCATCCATGCAGGAGAGCAGCCAGGCCCAGGGTAGTGGAACCTGGGTGGAGTGAGGGCAAAAATGCATGTATATGGAAGAGCATAATGGCATCAGCCCAGTGCAAGAGTATCAGAAAAGGGGGCAGTAGCAGCAGTCTGAAAAATGGTCAAATGACTAAGTATAGCCAGGAAGGTACCAGGGTGGGGAATAGCAACAGTAGCAATGGGAGATTGTTTACATTAAGGGTAAAGGGAGCCAGGTTTCTCACTTTGGAGAAAGGAATGCAAATGTTAATTATAATTGGAGATATTGCACTGATGGTTTTCAATGAAATATTTATAATGAAATAAAGAGGAAAGTGTGTATCTTTTCTTTCCCTTTCTCCCAATCACGTATATGTGTATGCACACGTATTCTCTAGATCTGTTCTTTGAGAGGGTCTTGGAGTAGCAATACACCAATAGCAGTGAGTGTACCTAGTATCCAGATTTTGGCTTATGAATATTTTTCTCCACTTAAAGGAACCAGAGTTGAAGACATTAGCCAATTCCAGGGCTGGAGCAAGAAAAGACAAGATGGGCCTGAAATATTGTGTCAGAAAATATGGAAGTACTGCGAGGCCAAATGAGGAACAATTTGAGCCTTAAAATAAATAATGATGATTATGAGTGATAATTTGTAGAATAAAATAGAAACCCGTGAGTCCATATTGATATAAGTAAGTAAATGAGTAAATTGAACATTTGCCAAGGAAAAGATATTTCAGAAAGGAAAACAGTAATTTTACATGGGAGAGGCCTGCCAATTAACACCTTAATTAGGGCTCAGTTAGCATGCAGTAATGGGACTACCTGGTATGAGAAGGACACTGCATCATTTCCTGCCAAAGATGCTGAAAATCATGTATTTGAGTCATGGGGCAAGATAAAACTCAAATTGATGGTCATTTTACAAAATAAGTGGCTTAACCCTGGCTGGTGTGGCTCAGTGGATTGGCGCTGGCCTGGGAATCCAAAGGTTGCTGGTTTGATTCTCCAATCAGGGCACGTAACCAGGTTGCAAGCCAGGTCTCCAGCCAGGTCTGTAGCTGGAGGCAGGTGAAAGGCAACCATACCTTGATGCTTCTCTCCTTTTCTTCTTCTCTCCCTGCCTTTCTCTCTGAAAATAATGAATAAAACCTTTTAAAAAAATAACTGGCTTGAAACTTTCAAATGTGTTAAAGTCATAAAAGATAAGGGAAGACTGAGGAACTGGTACAGAGTGAAGGATGCTAAAGATACATAACAGTAATTATAATATATCATTCTAGGCCTGACCCTGTTGTTGTCAAGGACATTGTTGGACCATTGAGAAAACTTGATGACTGGGGCCTGAGAATTGGATGATACTATTTGTATCATGTTAACTTACTGTCTGGGCAGAGGAATTTCTCGGTCCATGCATGGCTGGACCTTCCTCTGGAGTCTGCTGCCAAAGAGATAGCCTTGGAGTGAATCTTATCCCCAGCCTCCGGAACACAGCCTGGAGGTAACCGATTTAGCAACTTTGAGTGGGCTGATGTCACCTTCTATGTAACCTTTTGGTATAGAGCCTCCTTTGTTCCAGAGTGTATATGAGACTGTCCTTGCTGTAAGCTCAGTGCACCCACTGCTGTTTTGGGAGAGCAGAAAAACCGAGCATGGCAATGCTCACACCTTCTAGCACCCACCTGCATGGAAGCAGGAGAGTGGGTGTAGAAACACCGGACTCTGCTGTTTTTCGCCTAAGTGCTGCTGCTGTACACCGACACCCCTAGCTGCTGGGCTGTGCAGTCATTAGCTTGCTGCTGTGATAAAGCATGCAAACCCTCCTAAAGGCTTGGCACAAGTTCTTCATCCCCAGGCAGGGTCCCTCCCTGCTGTCACCACTTGGTGGTTTCCCACCCAACAATGTAAGACCTGACACTTAACTGGTTTTGATGTTTGTATTTTGGTTGTGTAGGAGAATGTCTTTGTAGAAAATATACACTAGACCATTGGGGGGTGAGAAAAAAAAAATGGCAAGTATGAGAAGTAAAAACACCAAGTGTACAGAAACCACTGGAGAAATTTGCTAAGAGAGGGGCTAGAGGAAGATGTGGAGTAAGAAACTTGGTTTTATCTTTTTTTTTTTTTTTTTAATTCATTATTTTTTAGAGAGAAGGGCAAGGAGGGAGGAAGAAAGGGAGAGAAACATGAATGTATGGTTGTCTTTCATCTGCCTCTAGCTACAGACCTAGCTGGAGACCTGGCTTGCAACCTGGTTA
Source organism: Noctilio leporinus (assembly GCA_004026585.1). NCBI lineage: Eukaryota > Metazoa > Chordata > Mammalia > Chiroptera > Noctilionidae > Noctilio > Noctilio leporinus. Next base: position 46,437 of record PVIW01006379.1, on the reverse strand, counting down.
TGTACCCTAGCTGGGAATCGAACCATCGACCTTTGGGTTTGCAGGCTGGTGCCTATTCACTGAGCCACCAGCCAGGGCTTGGTTTTATTTTTTGTTTTGTTTTGCTTTAGTACTATGTTCTACGATGTATATTTATGAATGAAAAAGATCTATAGGAAAGGGAAAACTAATGCAGGAGAGGGTGTGATTTTAGAAGCAATATACTTAAGAAACAGCATGGGATTAGTGCACATATGAAGAATTGACTTTAGGAACAGGGAACAATGGAACAGAGAAAGCAGATGGTTTAATGATGCAAAGATAGGTATAATTATCTGTAGATTGCTTCAGTTTTTGCCTGTGAAAATAATATAATATTAACCACTGAGAATGAGGAGAGGAAAGGTAAATAGTCATTGTGAAGAGTAGGAGAGTGAACAGACCAGGAAAATGTAATAGGATCAAAGGGCAACCCTGAAGTCCCTCATAAGATTTGTGGTGAAAAATTTAAAAATAATACCATGCGGTATGGATGGCTGCTTTTCTCTAACCATCTGTAGCTCATTGGATTATGGGCAAATAGAGGAAGTAGAAAATGGTTGGGATTTTTATCAGAATTACAGCAAAGTTAGAGCAGGGAAAAGGAATTGAGGATGCTTGCAAGGAAGTGATAATTATAGACTAAACAACATTAATCAACAATAACCTCTCACTTTTGATGTCATATCAGAAACAAGGTCTTATTTCTTACTGGCTTATTTTTATTTCTAAGACTTTCATGATAAGTAAGTAGTGGTAACTAAATAATCAGACTTCCTACAGAGTGCTAACAGTATTGATACTACTTTCATTCGGTATACTAAAGAAGCCTGAGAAACCAGCGTTATTTTCCCCCTTTTAAAAAACTGTGTGAATTTTAAAGATCTTTATGGCTTTGTTCAGTGATTCTTGAATCAGGCAATATCCAGTATAGCCAATGAAAAGGAGCTCCAGTGCGTTGTACAAATGAGACTTTCATAGGCAAAAGGAAGCAGGAACAGATGAATTACGTCACACAGAAAGGTCATATTGCAAGGTTACTTTCTTTCAGGGTCTTTCAGGTAAATTACCTAACTCGAGTCCTAATCAGGATATTTCAGATTGACTTGTTTAAGATCCCATTTCTGGGGGAGCTGGAAGTCTGTTTGGTGATGTGGGGTTTAGCGTAAGTGACTCAATTTTGGGTCTTTTGTCTTGTTTTAAACACCCCTCTTCCCCAAGCTTAATCTGAGGCAGAAACATTAAATGTTACCTGTATATATTACAATTTTAAAACTGTTAAATTAATTATCAGATTCTATTTCCTTGTGCCAAAAATGTTCATTATGGAGGTGAAGAGTCTCCCTCACTAGTGTTTCTCAACAGTCAATGCTCATTTCTAATTTCAAATTTTGGCAGCTGTCATCTACCCTTTAGCATGTTACCCAGAATCTCATCACCCCCATTTTCCATCCTTTAAAGCGTTATCTTAAAACTCTCTTGGCTACACCTTGATTATGTGTCTTTTAAACCTGTGAGGACCCATAATAGAAGGGTACATCCTGCTTCTCCCACCTTTTCTTGCCACTCAGGTCAGTTCTTCAGAGCATTCTTGTTCTAAGTAGCTTTTAAATAATTTCTGGGCTTCCAGTCTGTGCATTACCAATGTAACTTTCAGAAGTGTAGTCCAGGGGTTCTTAACGTTGGCTGTATTGATGTTTGGGCTGGAAAATTCTTTGTTGAGATGGAGGGGGAGTTGGACCTGTGCATTGTAAGAAGGTTAGTAGAATCTAATCTGGAATCTCTATCTGTAATTTTAAGGACCGTCATTCCTTCTCAGAAATTTATTTAATGGATGGCAACACAAAACTCCTTTGAAAAGTTTTAAAGTCAAAAGGTCCTCGGGTAAGGAGCTATGAAGACCTTGCATTATTTGCATACCCACCAAGAACATGTACAAATGCATATGTTTGGGGGCCATGGCAGTTTCCTTTTCCCACTAGATACTAGTAGCAAACCCCCTTTTCTTCCTGTTGTAACATCCAAAAATGCCTCTAGCTATTGCCAAATGTCCTTTAGCTGGGAAAGAGTCAAAATTAACCCTGGTTGAGAAACGTATTATAGACCAATTGTTTTTTAACTAGTAAAGGTGTGTATCTATTTTGAAGCCTTGTGTATGTACCTTGTGTATAAACATACTTATCTTAATTTTAAATCTTCATGAAAAGCTTAATTTTTGTAAACTTTAAGTCATTTAAAGTGACCTGGATGAATATACTTCTAGTATATAGCAGCTCCTTGATAGATTTTTACCAAGTTAAAGTGAATAATGATAGCTTATTCTCAAGGAAATCTGCTAGTGAGTTTCTTAAAACAATGATCTATTTAATTTTTGTAATTAAAAAAAAAAAAGCTATTCAAAGAAAGTGCATAGATGTACATGTATAATTGACTGAGCAATAGTATTTACCTGGAATGCATCTTTTCTATGATCAGTGTAAACCACAAAATTGTTCAGAATCCAATATTAGCTGGTATTTGCTATTAGAGAATAAAGTTAGTATTATAATTTCTATATTTAATTTTAATAGCTTCTGTATTAAACTTTCTGTATTAAACTTTAATATTAGCAAGGACAAACTTAGGACAGTATAACTCAATTGGCTTATTAAAAATTTTTGACTGAATTTTTAAAAAGATTTTATTTGTTTTTAGAGAGAGGGGAAGGGAGGGAGAAAGAGAAGGAGAAAGAGAGGGAGAGAACCACTGACTGGTTGCCTCTTGTACACATCCTGACTAGGGACGGAACTCACAACTCAGGCATGTGTCCTGACTGGGAATCCAACCAGTAACATTTTCGCTTTGCAGGATAGCACCTGAACTGAGTCATACAGATCAGGGCTTGACTATATGAATTTTTTTTTTTTTTTTAAATTTTATTGTTGTTGTATTACATCCATCCCCTTTTTGCTCCCCTCTTGACTATATGAATTTAAATAGTAATCTGTAAAGAGCAACTATTCTGTTTTTACAGGGACATTACCTTTTTTAAAATTCTGATTTTTATTAATACATAACCACAAGAAAATTAAAATTACTACTTAATGGTCTAATTTGTAATTTCAAGAAAGGACAGTTATTCCTCAAAATTTTATATCATGGTTAATACAAAGCTCTTTTGAAAAGTTAAAAGTCAAAAAGTCCTCAGGAAAAGAGCATTTGAACCCCTGCATTTTTAGCGTATCACTAAGAACTTGTACAGAGATGTTCGGGGCCATGACAGCTTGCTTTTCCACTGTTAATCTCACCTAGTAGCAGGTTTAAATTGAATTAAGAGTTGGGGCACACTCTACCTTAAAAAATCTTTCAAAATATTTAAAATAAGAGCAGGACTTTTGATATATTGAATGTTTGATACAACTTGTTTATTATATCATTGTATGCATGATGTTTTCATGAGAATTTCAAAAAAATTTCAGTTTAAAAAAAAGTTTCTGTAAAACTATAGTCAGTAATTGATTGTTCCAAATTAGTAAAGAATAACTGATATATCTTAATCATATATGCTTTACATATATCCATTTACTTTTAATAAAAACTCTCATATGTAGGTATCATTATTATACCCTACTTTACATATGAGAAAAGATAAGGACACACAGGCTAAGTAGTTTGGGCAAGGTCTAAGAGCCAGTAATAGGTGGAATTGGGATTAAAACCCATATAGTGTGGCTCCAGGATCTGAACTCTAGACTCTCTGGTATTTTCTGTCCTATAGTTCTTGCTGGTGGCAAATATTCAGTCTTTTCATTAACTTTCATCTGCCAGTGAGGTCTCTCAAAATGAACAGGTGTAAACAAAGAAAAAAAAGTACATTAATATATAAATCAGCTGAAGAAAAACATGGAAAACTACATTTGCTGTTGAAAACTTAACATCAGCTGTATTCTAGAGTCAAATGTTAGGGACTTAAGAAATCATACACAATACTGTCCTTTTCTGCAGCTCTTTAATGACTGAGAAAGAGATTGGTATTTTCTTTTGTTTTGATTTTTTTTTTTTTTCAACAAGGAAAAGGTTTCTGTGCTGAAATCATGAGTGTGACATTAAACCTATTACCCTAGCCTATATTTAACTGTGTACATTTATTTTCCAGAATTTTAAAATGTTTTCCAAGAGTAGAAGAAAAATAAACTTTTAAAAAGTTTGAAGTAAAAAAAATGGTTTTATTTTTTCAATATTTTTACTTTTTCAGTACATAACTGTTGAGCATTTATTATGCATAAATACTGTGCCAGGTACTTTCTTAGCTTTTTTTTTCTTTGCCTTTAAAGATTTTATTTATTATTTTTAGAAAGAGGAGAAGAGAGAGGCAGAAAGGGAGAGAGACATCAATGTAGGGTTGCCTTTCATGTGCCTCCAGCTACAGACCTGGCTGGAGACCTGGCTTGCAACCTGGTTATGTGCCCTGGCTGGGAATTGAACCAGCAACCTTTGGGTTCACAGGCTGGCACCTTACCCACTATGCCACCAGCCAGGGCTTCTTAGCTGTTTTTTTTTTTTTTTTTTTTTTAAGATTTTATTTATTTACAGAAAGGGGGGAAGGGAGAGAGGCAGAGAAGGGAGAGAGACATCAATGTATGGTTGCCTTTCACCTGCCTTCAGCCATGGAACTGACTGGAGACCTGGCTTGCAACCTCATTATGTGCCTTGGCTAGGAAGTTGAACCAGTGACTCTGGGTTTGCAGGTTGGCTTAGCTTATTTTTATAGATGTTTTAAATCAGAGGGCTGAAAATAAATCAAGTTTTCCAAACTTAAGCTATGGTAGTTATTCTAAGTAACACTTTATATGCCATGATAGTCCCAGGTAAAAATTAGGTATTTGCCTTAGTGTTTGTTTTTTTTTAATTAAGATTTTATTTATTATTTTTAGAAAGAGGGAGAGGGAGAGAGGCCAGCGCCTTACCCACTATGCCACCAGCCAGGGCTTCTTAGCTTTTTATTTTTTTTATTTTTAAAGATTTTATTTATTTATAGAAAGGGGGGAAGTGAGAGAGGCAGAGAGGGAGAGAGACATCAATGTATGGTTGCGTTTCACTCGCCTCCAACCATAGACCTGGCTGAAGACCTGGTTAAGTGCCCTGATTGGGGAATCGAACCAGGGACCTTTGGGTTTGCAGGCTGGGCGCCTTATCCATGGTGCCACCAGCCAGGGGGCCTTAGTGTTTTTAAACTGGTTATTTTACCTGTGTTTAGTATTTTAATCCCCCTGGAGAGCTGTGGCTTTACTATTTATTTTCTGAGTTCCTGCCAACACTCCAGATCGTGACATACTCCCTTGTGCCAAATAAACAGATATCTGAACCCCATCCACTGCTTTACTTGATTTCCCAAAAGGACTTCTACCTGGAACTCCGCCCCCCGCCCCCGCCCCCGCCCCCGCCCCCCCCCAAGATGGACCAGATTTAACAATGTTATCAGGGACTACCTAAATCATACTTAAGTTTATGTATACTATGGATTGTTGCCTCCAAACTTAACTGTACCTCAAATCAATCTCACCCCAGAGATTGATTTGATACGTCTGGAATTTAGCCCAGAATTCATTGTTTTAATTTATTTTTATTTCATTTATATTATTTTATTGAATTTGTTGGGGTGACACTGGTTAACAAAATTATACAGGTTTCACAGTTCTACATCATACCATCTGTACATTGAGGTATGTTCCTTCTATTCCCTTCTATTGCTGAAGGTATCATAAATAGGTGCTGGATTTTAGTCAGATTCCTTTTCTGCATTATTTCTGTGGTCACGTAATTTTTATCCTTTACTTGGTTTATTGATTTGCAGATTTGTACCAACCTTGCATCCCCAGTATAAATTTTACTTGATCATGCTGTGTTATCTTTACATGTATTACTGGATCTGGTTTCCGAATATTTTGTTTATGATTTCAGCATCTATGTTCATCAGGAATATTGGCTTATATAATTTCCTTTCTTTGTAGTGTATTATCTGATTTTGAAATTAGGATTATGCTGGCCTCCTAAAATGAGTTTAGGAGTCTTCCCTCCTTTTGCATTTTTGGAATAATTTGAGAAGAATGGGTGTTAGTTCTTCTTGGAATGTTTGGTTAAATTCATCTGTGAAACTGTCCAGTCCAGGACTTTTGTTTGTTGGGAGTTTTTTGATTATTGCTTCAGGTTCACTAATTGTAATCTGAGATTTATATAGCCATTTCCAGAAATCCTATTTCTTATGGGGAATTTACTGTTGACTCAGGCTTTCTTGATTCAGACAGTCACACTGAGAGGAAATATTCTTGATGATTCAGATACATCTTGAGGTATGGTTTGCTTTACAAATACAGTCATTGAATCATTCATCAAAATTGTAACTTCTAAATCTCTTTATTTTCCCTCTAAAGCACTGCTGTTCTTCCTAGTTAATGATTTTATTGAACTCAGGACAGGTTGCAAGGAGAAATGAGTAAACATCTAGTAGTCACTTGGCCTCATGTATTTACCAACCAAAGTCTGAATACCATGGACAAAGCAATAGTTCCTTTGTCTTTTTTCTGCAGTGTCAAATAGAAAGACTCCTAATTCTGTACTTCTCAAATCATTTAACCTCTGAGAAACCATTTCTCTCTATATGTGTAAGATAAAGATAGTGCTACTGACTTTGTAGGGTTGTGGGTGATTATTAAATGAGATAATGCATATAAAGTTCCTTCACGTTGTTTTCGTATTGATAACCTTGGGGTCCTATAAGGGGGTCTTTTAATTTTGAAACCTCCTAATTTAAGGAAGTAGTTTATTAAATCTCTTCAACAAGTTTCCACATAATAAAGTTTCCAGACTATATTTCCAGTTAGCACAAGTGGAAATAATGGTTAATGTAGATTTGTGGGGGAAAAAACCCCTCATTATTCTGATCACTTCCTCAAATGTATGTGATTAATCTTCTGTTACCATAGAAACCCTTAGATAAATGCTGTAGTGGAAGTGCATAACCAATAGCAGCTGAAATAGCCCCTCTTATTTTAAGTGTCTCTCCATATTGTAGAATATACTTCTTAATTTCTATATAAGCAATTAGATGGACGACCTCAGGTCCATGTGTGTTAATTCTTCTTTTTGGGGAGGTGGGGGTTAAAATCTCAGACATTCCTTGTTGGATACTATTCACTGAATGTTTTAGTGAAAGTATACCTCAGACCTAAGGTTTATTACCATTACCAGCTTATCATTTGGTATTAACATCATCAGAAAGGAAAATAGTACTGATACTTGAAATGTTTCAGAGAGAGGAGAAATTAAGGAAATTCATGGCCCATTAATTGTGGAGTAGTCAAATTTTTTAACCAGTTAATTATTAAGTCACACTTATAAGCCTGTAAATTCATTTTATTACTGTGCTAAAATGAAGAGAAATTTGAGGTTCAGAACATTTTACTTGGGAGCTGGAAATACAACAAGAATAACAATGATAGGTAATTATGATACTTTTTCAGCACCTTACTGTATTTCCTTGTCAGCTCTGAATAAACAGTTTAATTCAGTGTAATCGTTATTAATTTTCCTCAATCCCATTTGGAAATAAACAGGGAAATACTTAGAAAAAAGAGGAACTGTTGGTCTATATGTAAAATTTCAGTTTATTTTATTTGAATGTAAATCTTCCAGAAAAACACATTGCTAATCTGAACATTTTTGGTTGCCTTATTTCCATTTCTTAGCTGCTAAACTTCCTCCATGTGTGTAGATTTCTCCTAGTGTGTATGTGTGTGCATTTTTCTTTTCTTTTTTTTTAAGGAAAGGTTTATTTCTTTTTAGAGAGAGGAGAAAAGAAAGAGAAAGGGAGAGAAACAACAATTATAGAGAGAAACGTCAATTGGTTGCTTCCTGTATGCCCCAAATGGGGAAAAAAGGGTGGACTGACCTGCAACCCAGTTTGATTCTGACCTTGAATCAAACCAGTGACTTTTTGGTTTACAGAATGATGCCCAACCCCTCACTGATCTACACTAGTCAGGGCTCCTAGTATATCTTTTAATTATTGTTCCAAATATATGTTATATTTCACATTATTAAACAGAAGACATTCTTTTTCTTTTGACAAATTATTTTTCTGTAGACATTAAAGGTTTAGGTAAGAATTTTAATAGCCTTTTTAAAGGTTTTATTTATTAGAGAGAAGGGAAAGAAGAGAAACATCAGTATATGGTTGCCTTTCACCTGCTCCCAGCTATGGACCTGGCTGGAGACCTGGCTGGAGACCTGGTTATGTGCCCTGCCTGGGAATCAAACCAGCGACCTTTGGGTACGTAGGCCGATGCCTTATCCACTGTGCTACCAGCCAGAGCCTAATAGTCTTTTTAAAAATTACTTTGTAGATATAATACTTCTAAGTGCACCTTTATGTGTAGTGTTAAGTTTTATTCCAGTGTAGTTTTAGGAGGAGGAAAAAGAATTAGTCTTAATGTGAAGCTCTTTGAACAAAGTCTGAAATTCTGTATTCATTCTGAATACTATGTACAGTAATGGTATATAGAAATGAAAATTTAGAGTGTATTATTAATAGTGCCTAGTTTATGTTAATGTGCAAGAGAGTTCATTTACTTGACCATTTCACTGCCTCACACCAATATTATAATTATGTTACATACAAGAAAGAATAAGCCCTGGCTGGTGGTACAGTGAATAAGGCGCTGGCCTGTGAACCCAAAGGTTGCTGGTTCAGTTCCCAGCTGGGGCACATAATCAGGTTGCAAGCCAGGTCTCCAGCCAGGTCTGTAGCTGGAGGCAGATGAAAGGCAAAGGCAACTGCACATTGGCGTCTCTCTCCTTTCGCCTATCTCTTAAAAAGAAAAAAAAAAAAGAGGAAAAAGAAGAATAAGAATAAAGAACAGCTAAGTCATGTACATATTTTCTGACTATTCCTGCTTTGAATCTTAAGTTTATTCTGATTAATGTACAGTACTTCTGTGTCTGTCATATAAAAATGTAAATATCAACATTAATTATAATTAATTCTAAATATTAAGGTTTTCCTATGGCAAGTCTGTAAATGAACCACTGAAAGTTCTATTTGCACCAATTCTGCTTCCAAAATATCATAGAGCATATACAGATAATAGCTAAATTATCTCATTATTTAAATGATAATTATATGCTAAGAAGTATGAGGTTACTTTTTGGAGTTATTCCCATGAATACACCAACAACTATGTATCTTTTCAGATTAGATTAGAGCCAGGAAGCCCATTTGCTTTCTAAATAATAAGTACAGTTTGAGAGCATTTACTTAATTAAGTGTACTGATTTGAAAGAGCAAAACAGGAAAATATTAATTAAGACATCTAGATACTCTCTAGGCTTCAGTTTCCTCATGTGTAAATAGAAAGCCTGATCTTTGAAGCCCATTCTAGCCAGAAAGGCCTATGATTAGATTTCATACTTAGTTGTGATCATGGAGTTAGATTAGAGTCTAAAACAGGAGAAAAGGAAAGACACTGTAGTAGGAAGGAAAATGAGTTCAGGTGGGTTGGAAAGTTAAGAAATCAGGGAACCTATGCAAAGCTATGCACAGTTTTGTTCTAAGTAATTTTTATGTTAAAAGTATGAATACGTACTTAAAGTATATGTAAAGACTGGCTGTGTTTTTGACTTTCCTTTTTGCTAATTATGTTCTCTGGTCTCAGGACAGGATAAAATGCCAGCTCCAGGAGAATGATACTATTAGTGGTATGAGGGCACTGGAACAGTGGCATGAAGTAATCCAGGATAGTGGTATGTTCTGATAGTATGTAAATTTTTTTTTGATCAGTAAAATCACTTTAATTGTGCTAAGAACACATACTGTTTTAAAGGACTCCTACAGAGAACAATTATTCTTTAATTTTCTTGGAAATAACAGCATTCATATATAAGCATTGACTTTGCTTGAAGATAAAACATACTGATCTAGGTTCATATATATGAATCTGATCAGTAAATGTTGTTAATTATTATTACCGTATTTAATGTTATTCTGGGATTACTAGCCAATGAAATTAAAGAGGAAATGTGATTACTTGATTAAAGACTCTTCTTATTAAGTGTATTTTTATTCACATTGTATCGCAAGTACCAAGCTCAACATGCATTCACTGTTTAATTAAATGCGTAAATAACAGCCACCAGGACAAGTATTGCATTGAATGCTTTATTTAAATTTTATTGAATATTCTCATATTAGAGTTCAGTTTTACAGTGGGGGAACCTGAGTCTCAGAGATTAAGAGCTAGCAAATGATACTGAGGTAAGTGGGAGATACCAAAACTTAAAAGAGTTTATTATCTACTAAAAGCTAAATAAATATTTCAAGTAAACACAGAAACTATCAACATACTCTTTATACATAGATATTGCAGATTTGATGTTTGACCTGATATAACATGTGTTGTTTTAATGTACTCATGTGTCATTATTTTTGTTGGTATAATGCAGTTATTTTAGAATTTAAAAAAATCTGAATCATTTGCATTTTGAGATGTGCATAACCAGTTACACAGAGTGCGCACGATAAATTGGCAATAACAGTGCATTTCCCTATTTCACATGCTTCTTATTAATTTTGAAAAACGGTTTCTAAGGTTATGATTTAACATTGTTTTGGATATAAAGTATTAAATTTTGAGAGCAACTATCATGTTGAAGGAATATGAAGTTAGAACAACCATAATTTCTGGATTGCATGCAGGGCGAACTGCTAAGGAAATTGTGGACTTCAATAACATCCCTTTACATACAGTTTACAACGTGAAGAAGGTGCATGATGCTGACCCTGATGCTCCAGTTGTCATGAAAATGAAATTTCCTGCTACAGTGATAGTGTTAGGTGTTGTCAGCAATGAAGGAGATATCATGACACCCTGCATTTTTTTCCTCAAGGCTTGAAAAGATGACTGCTGATGTTGACCTTGACGTTTTGAGAGAAGTAATTGTACCATGGGTGAAGCAAGTCACAAATGAATATCATTTTATCTTCCAACAAGATGGTGCACCAGCACATAACGCCAAAAAGGTGCAAGAATTTCTGTCAGTGTTCCTGAATTCTGGTCAAAGGAAATCTGGCTACCTAGTTCACCAGATGCCAATCCTTTAGACTATTATGTATGGAGCATTTGTGAGAGAGAAGTTAATAAACAACCTCATTCCAATAAAGAGCTGTTAAAGCTAAGATTGAAAATGTTATGATGTCCATGGATAAAGAAAAGTGACTTAACGCATGCTCAAAATGCCGAAATCAAATCGAGTCTATTATTGCAGCAAATGGAGACTTTTTTGAACAATTAAAAAAAAAAATGACAGTTTATGTATTTACATCTAAGAAAAAATTTATTTCAAAATATAACACTTGTGGTATGTTGTTTATTTTTTTGTTCTTTTAAAGATTTTATTTATTATTCTCAGAAAGAGGGAAAGGGAGAGAGGGAGAGAGACATCAATGAATGGTTGCCTTTCACCTGCCTTCAGCTTTGGACCTGGCTGGAGACCTGGCTTGCAACTTGGTTATGTGCCCTGGCTGGGAGTTGAACCAGCAACCTTTGGGTTCGCAGGCTGGCACCTTATCCACTGTGCCACCAGCCAGGGCTGTTTATTTTAATAAAATTTTGCTGCTTTATCACGCATACCCTGTATATGTTGGCACCTTGTATACGTTGAGGGTTTATTTTGGGCTTTCTGTGGTATAGCTTTGTAATAAGTCTGATGTCCGAAAAAGTTAGCTCTCCAACTATATTCTTTTTTCAAGATTATTTTAGCTATAGTGTCTCTTGAATTTTAGAACTAATTTTTTAATTCTGCAAAAAGTTTCATGGGGATTTTAAATTATATTGAATCTTAAGATCATTTTGGGTAGTATTAACATCTTAACAATATTAAGTCTTTAAATCCATGAACATGGATGTCTTTCCATTTACTTGTGTCATCTTTCTTTCAGCAGTGTTTTATAATTTTTTTTTTTTTAATGACTGTCTTTCATCTCCTTGGTCATTTATTTGCAAGTATTTTATTATTTTTGATGCTATTGTAAATGGGATTGTTTAACTTCCCTTCAGATTATTGTTAGTGTATAAAGACCCAACTGACTTCTGTATGTTGATTTTGTACCCTACAGTTTTACTGAATTTATTAGCCCTATAAGTATTTTCTGTAAAAAATTTATTGATTTTGCTGTTACAGTTGTACCAAGTTTTTTCCCCTTTGCCCCTCTCCACCCAGTACACCCCCATTCCCTCCAGCAATATCCCCCTTAGTTCATGTCCATGTGTCATGCATATAAGTTTTTTGGCTTCTCTATTTTCTTTATTTTTGTTAATCCCTTCCCCCCATCTATTCTATAACCACCAATATGTACTTTTTTTCCTTTCACACCATTTAATTACTCTTGTCAGCCACTCAAATCTTATTAATAGAAAGTTTTCATTATTTCAAAATGCCTGTTAATTCATTTGTTTAAAGAACTACTTTTTTTAAGGTACCCCCTCTTTTTTATGAATACCACATAAATTCCTTATCTGACCACTGTTCCAACATGCAATAGCCAAAACCGCATTGCTATGACAATCCCCTTTGTTTTGTTCTGTTTTCATTTTGATTTCTTATTTCTGTTGATCCTGACAGTCACTGTTGTGATGATCTGTCCCTTACCCAGCCAATTTCTCTTTGATAATTTAGTCAGTGTAGCTCATAGTCCTGTTCATGGATCATTGCTGATAGTTTTAGTGTTCTTTTTCTGATCCTGTTGGAAGGAAGCAGGGGTAGGGCTTGTGGGATAGTGTTTACAAAGTAATGTTCTAGGCCTTCAGTTATTCACCACTCACTCACCAGAGCAGCTTCCATTCCTGAAAAACCTATACATGTGCATCATTTTTTATCTTTTATACTGTACTTTTACTGCACATTTTCTATTTTAAGATATGTTTAGATACGTGATACTTAACCTTTGTGTTGTAATTGCCTGAAGTATTCAGTACAGTAACTGCTGTGCAGGTTTATAGTCTGGGAGCAATAGGCTATACCATATAACCTAGGCTATATCACCAGGTTTGTGTAAGTACACTAATGTTTACATGACAATGAAGTCACCTAATGAGACATTTCTCAGAATGTATCATCCTCTATGTTGACCCTTGCTAAGCAACTCATTACTTATTCAAAATTATAGACAGAAAGTAGAATGGTGTTTGCTATGGGCTGAAGTGGGGAGAGCATGGGGAGGTTTTTTAAATTTCTTTAAAATATTTTATTTGTTATTTTTAGAGACAGGGGAAGGGAGAGAGGCAGAGAGAGAAAGGGGCATCAATGTATGGTTGCCTTTCACCTGCCTTCACCCACAGACATGGCTGGAGACCTGGCTTGCAACCTGGTTATGTGCCCTGGCTGGAAATTGAACCACATAGGGAGTTTTTTAATGGGTACAGAGATTTAGTTTTACAAGATGAAAAGAATTATGGAGATGATAGTCATGGTTGCACAACAATGAATGTGCTTAATGTTGCTGAACTGTCTGTACTCTTGAAAATGATTAAGATGGTAAGTTTTATGTATATTTCATTGTAATTTAAAAATGATATTGTAAGGAATTAGTAAAACCTTTACAGTTAAAAATTATTTAAAAGGGAAAAATATTTTGGGCGTATGTTGACCTAACTAATCAACCTCAGTAACTATGTGTTTAGAAATATCTTTTTTTTTCTTGTAGCTTACTTCTTGGAGTTATGTTTTATTTAATTGCTACTTTTGAAAGAGCACTTAACTTGGAATAGCAAATTTAAATTTTTTATTTCAGAATTTTAGCTTATTTTAGTGAATTAAGAGATAACTTTACACACCTATGGTAGAATTTTAACCTTAAATTCTTTTTTTTTTTTTTTTTTTTTAGTATTAAGTGGAACTCTTATCATAATGTGACAAGTGAGATCCAAAAATTTTAATTGCATAAAATATAGTGTAAGCTTTGTGAAAATGTCATTTAAGTGTGTTGTGCTCTCAGAAAAAGCACAACAGTAGAGATGATAAAGAATTATACCTGGCACTTCACCGAAGAGAGACAGCCCCAAATGATCTTGGGTTCACTCATTTCCTGTGTTAACCTCTGAAGGACTCTTAATTTACCGCTTTTTTAAGGACAGCAAGGCAGAGGACCAGAAACAATTACATTACATTCAAATTTGTATAACCTTTCTCTTACAGCTTTGCTTTTTATTCAGCAACTTTATGTTGTTAGCCTTATTACAAACATGATAAATACCATTCTGATTTTCAGAGATGGAGTTTTGTTCCCAAAGATTTGTTGCATTTAAAGAAATTTTAGCTGGATTAATTTGGATTCTCTGAGAATTAGACACCCAAATAGAATTAAACATGCAATAAACGCTTTAAAGTTATGGGTGTAAACCCCCCACCCCCACCCCAGTGGAGCCTGTGAGGACCTGGCCACACAGCAGAAAGTGAGCTTGAATGTAATGCTCTTGAGTCTTCCCCAAAACCTTCCTCCCCTCTTATGTGGAAAAAATTCTCTTTTATTAAACCGGTTCCTGGTGCCAAAAAAGGCTGGAGACTGTAGAGGGAATACCTGTGAGAGGAAATGAAGAGAAAGCCAGGAGACAGTAAAAGCTGTAAGACCACAAGCCAAAGTCTGACCTTGAGGTAAGGAGGGAGGAAAGAAGGAAGATTGAATGGGAGCACACTAGTTTACAGTGAAATTTTAAGGAAAGTTTGGCAAGACTTTAGGGGAATCCTTGAGCCAAATTCACGTGTCAGAAAAGGCCTTGGACTCCCTGAACCAGCTCTTTCATGTTTCGCTGCTTTTCTGTCATTGTGTAGGAGCAGCCAGGGCCTTTGTCAGCTTGTGCCCTGTGGTTAGAAATTTGAGAGGCACATTCTCATAGCCTCTCCTTGTAAGTTATTTTTTATTCTTTATGTGGAATCTGTTAGGACCTGCCAAATCATTACCTTTAAAAGACATGGTTCTATTAAACCTTTTGTGTATTCATTATAAACCATACTTGGAGAAGTTGAAGAATTGTGGGGGGTTTGTTTGTTTGTTTGTTTTGTCTTTTTGGTGTCATGAATTTGGTGCTTATTGATTTAAATTAGGAATGCAAAAGAGGAAAGGGTACCCCTCCACCCTTAAACCTCTTTATACCTCCTACATCTTTGTTCTCAACTAATGGTCCTACCCCCTATTTTACTAAAAAGAATTAAAATGTTCACAAGAGAATTTCCACAGCTGCCACCACCCCATCTACCAAATTGTCTAAACCTGTACCCATCTACTCTGCCATCTCTCCTGTTACTATAACTGAACTGCTCATGCTCTTAGTAAAGCCCTTTCATTTTAGCATGTGTCTCCTCTCACCTATTCAGTGCTCACTGCTTCAAATCTTTTTCTTCTATGTTGTCAGCATTTCCATTTCTTTTGTGTCATTTTTATTAACATATAATCATTGTTTTTTTTCTATCTAAAGCCCATCTACACTTGACTCCACTTCTTTCTCTATTATCCTACTTCTCTTCTCCCCTTTAAAGTAAAACTTGGAAGTCTCTAGTTTCTCTCCTAATTTTAACCCAGTTCAGTCAGGCTTTTGCCTTTTTTACTTCTGTGAAACTATTCTTATTAATATTGTTATTGATTGCTAAATCCAGTAGTCAGATTTGAGGCCTTATCTTACTTTTAGTAGCACTTGACTTAAGTGGATCACTTTTTTTCTCCTTGAAAGAATACGTTATTCATTCGGTTTCCAAGATACCACTTGACTGGTTGTACTTATCCCTCATTGCTCGCTCCTTGTCAGAGTCCTTTGCTGGTTCTTCCCCAATTCCTTGACTTCTAAAACATTCATATTGGTATGCAACAGAGTGTAATTGAGACTGCATCCAGGATCATGTCTTAAGCATGCATCTTTAGGGGGACCTCGTCCAATAAATTTCAGGCATATGTATTTAACTGCCAACTCAGTATAGCTACCTGGATGTCTAAGGATATCTGAAACCTAACTGTCTGAAACCAAAACTGTTGTCTTCTCCTTGACTTAATTGCTGAATGTTGTTCAAAGTAACTTTATTCTAGTTAATGGTGCACAAAATGTATGTATTTCACAATCCATACTCAAAACATCAGAAAATGTTGCCTATCTTCAGAATATATCCAAATTCTTACCACTTTGCACCACCTTGCTTACTCCACCTGGACTGAGCCAATCTGGTATCTGGTCTGGGTAATTACTATAGTAAGTAGCCTTCCCCAAAAGTCTGTCTTACCCTGAGTCGCCTCCACCTGCCCAAATCATCATAGAAGCTGGAGAGACCTGTTTAAAAACTCAAGTCAGATCATGTCAGGCTCAGGATCCTCCAATATGTTTTCATCTCACTCAGTGTTAAACCTAAGGTCATTATGGTGGAAGAGGAGGCATGTGTGATCATTTTTTTTGATGCCACACAGCTCCATTTCAACATCTAGTACTCTTCCCACTGCTTGCTAGTGAGCTTAGACATTGTGGAATACGCCAAGCATATGCAGGCTCAGGGTCTTACACACTTTCTTTTTTAACAGCTAAACCTGATAGGAAGGAGGCAGAATAAAAGTACATAGATATTTGTGGTAAAAACAGAGTTGGAGAATGAGGAATTACCTTTTGATTGCTTCTCCTTTAGTGAATGAAGAAAGAAAACTAGACTGTTAGTTGAGAGTGAGATGGATAGAAGGTGGTGTAAGTTTAAAGTGAAAGGTGTAAAATACGGTTAAGATAATGGGAGAGCAAATGGGTTCTGGTTAAGTAACAATAAAACCTATTAGGTTAATAGGCACAAATTTCAAAGTATGAACAGTCAGTGTGGTTCATTTGTCCTTCCATTTTTCCTTCCTTCATTCGTCCCTTTCTCCTTTTTTTTTTTTTTCTGTCAGCAACATGGGAAATGGTTGATGAATATAAACCTAGGGTTGAAATTTGGCAAAACAAAAGAGAGCAAGGCTAGTGAGACCATTTGTAGGAAGTGATTAATTACAAGGATGCTTTATGGAAGAATCCAAGTTGTGTAAAGATGGAAATGACAGGAGAGGGGTGAGAGAAAGTAACTGTGTCAGTATCAATGGATTGAGGTCTTTGTGGGGCTAAAAATATTTTGACCTTGGGGTATTGCAGTGAGTGATTTGACAGACAAGGTTAGCCATCTGAGAATGAGATTATTGAAATTTATTGGGAGGTGGGAGTCCTGTAGTAATTGCTAATGACAGTGGAAACGTGACCATGGGAGTGAGTTGCTGAAGTAGACTAGAGGAGAAAGTCATGGGAAGGGAAGTAAAAGAATATGCAGTAGAGTATTTAAAGGATCATCTGGATAGGATTTGAAGCCACTAAGTCACTAAGAGCTTAATTTGAAACTTGATTAAATTTTTAATTAAAAATTAAAATACTCGAGTTTCTTAAGTATACAAGTTTGTCTTAAAAAATAAAACCACAAGGACACATGCAAATAATTATATGGATTTTTTTAAGCTTTAAATCTTCCTCAGTTTACTTTGGGGGAGGGTAGATGTTATAGACCCTGAATTATAAATTGATTTCTTAGCTCCTTGAGATTTAAACATAAAGTTTCTACAATACCATATGAATCAAATAATAAAGAAAGTAATTTTTGTTAGATCTTTTAAAAGTTTTTGGCAGTACTTCGGTATTCAGAAATGCTAGAAAAACTTTGGCAGAAAAGCAGAACCATAGATTAAGACCAAACTAGGACAGCAAAGTCATTATTCTTCTTTTTAGTGAAGAAAGTCTTTTTTTAAACAGTTGTGACTCTTGGTGCTTTACCAAAAATACTTTATTGGGACTTCATTTGGATGCAAGGCTGTGTTAATTAGAAAAACAAGGATTGAATATTAAATAATGATTTCTAAAGAAGTTACATTTTGTGATACATAAAATAGTTATTTTTATGCTAGTTTTAATTTAAAAGTTGTTTTTGTGTTCCCAAGTGAATATGATAAAATTTTAAACACTGCAAATTTAAAAAATGTTTAAAGGAAACAATAAGAGCTTTCTTTAAACATGAGATGATACAATGGGAGAATAAAAGATCTGTCCAGAAGGTATCCAGCCATGTGATATTTTAAATAGAGACATTCATTGAAGAAGATATAAAATACAAGAAACATTGTACATAGGGCAATGACACCTCAGTTCCCTTAAAAGAAGGTAACCTTAGGACCTCACACAGTTCTCCCAATCTCCCATCAGTTGCCCCATTTTTCCGAATCTCATTGACAGTGTTAAATCTCTTCTTTTTCAAAAGTGCTTTTACTTTTGGGAAGAGCCAGAAAGCACAGGGCTCCAAATCTGGGCTGTAGGGAAGGCTAAGCCAACTGGGTAATTTAATGTTTTGCCAAAAGACTCTGCAAGATAATATGATGCATGAGTGGGCGGGTTGTCATGATGAAGCTGCCAATCACTGGCTGCCCATAGCAGCTGCTTTCTGAATCATCCAGATAGTTTCCATGGAGTAATGTTCAAGCTTAATGCAAACTTTAATGCAGATTCATTGCTGTACTCGCTCATGTTGAATACAATGGCCATACGGCACACATGCTCACTCAGCAATGTCCTTTGCCCTCCAGTGACTAGTATAGTGAAGTTGTCATTGTTCATGCATGTACATTCCAGTCCTCCCTTCTTGGCTACCAGGTTACATTGATGTCATGCAAACCATTTTCATTATATTAACAATGGCTGGACTTCTTCTGGATAGACCTCCTATTTCACAGACGTTATGGTAAGAATGAATGTGTTAAAAAAGAAAGGGAGAGGATGATAAGGCAAGGAATTGGGAGAAGTGGGACCCAGAGATAGTAATCTAGAATAAATCTGTAGAGATAAGAGCAATGTGAACGGCAGAGAGAATAGTGAAGAGAGGATAAATTGGCTATTTGATTGATTTACTGTAATTTATTTCTAATCTATAGTTGGTTTCAGAATACCACTTAGATTCACTTTATTTTGTCTTAAACCTTTCCTTAACATTTTCCATAGTCGAAAGTATTGCTGGCCTGGAGTAGGGAGAAGTGTGATTTCAGGCTTTGAAACTAAAGGGGATAAGAAGGTATTTTAGTACTTCTGAAAACCTAATGTTTTAGTGATTTTGATTATTCTTATTCTTATTTTTATGTAAGTGCTTTTTGGCTTTATTTTGTGATTATAAAAATTATTCCTCAATGTCCAGGCATCTTCTCTTATGCTGTTGGAGTTCTTTTGATTGCTAATGTTTTGGTGAACTTCTTTTCAGAATGTTGTATAGAGAATTTAAGCAGTAATTGGTGTTTGTAGTAGGCACTTTCTAGCTTTGAGATTTTTAATTTGTTCCTTTTATCAAATCTTCCCAGTATCCAGCAACTTTTTCAGCCTTATATTTCTTTTTAAAAATTGAATTTATTTATGTGAAATTGGTTAATAAAATTCAGTTTCAGGTATACAGTTCTATAACCAGTTTTATATTTCTCTCTTGGTGGAGTATATGCAACATTTTAAAAGTATATTATATTGATTATGCTGTTACAGTTGCTTTAATTTCTTTTCCCTTTGGTCCCCTTCACCCAGTACCTCTCTTTCCTCCATCAATCCCACCCACCCTTATAGTTCATGTACATGGGTCATGCATGTAAGTTCTTTGGCTTTACCCTTTCCTATATTATTCTTAACTTCCCCCTGTCTATTTTATACCTACCAATTATGCTTCTTAATCCCTGTACCATTTCCCAATTTTTCTCCATTTCCCTCCCAACTGATAACCCTCCAAAGATCCTCGTACCTATGATTCTGGTCTTGTTCTGGTTGTTTGCTTAGTTTTTTGTTTTTTATTTTTAGGTTCTGTTGTTGATAATTGTGAGTTTGAGGTCATTTTAACGTTCATAGTTTTTGTCCTAATAAGGGCTTGGTGACGATAAACTCCTTTAGCTTTACCTTATCTAAGAAGCACTTTATCTGTCTTTTTATTCTAAATGATAACCTTTGCTGGATAGCGTAATCTTGGTTGCAGGTCCTTGCATTTCATCACTTTGAGTACTCCTTGCTAGTCCCTTCTTGCCTGGAAAGTTTCTTTTGAGAAATCAGCTGGTAGACTTATAGGAACCTCTTAGTAGGTAACTCTCTGCTTTTTTTCTTGCTCTTTTAAGATTCTTTATCTTTAACCTTTGGCATTTAAATTATGATGTGTTTTGGTGTGGTCCTCTTTGGGTCTAGCTTATTTGGGAATCTGTGCTTTCTGGACTTGGATGTCTATTTCCTTTGCCAAATTAGGGAGGTTTTCTTTCATTATTTTTTTCATATAAGTTTTCAATTTCTTGCTCTTCCTCTTCTTCTGGAACCCTGTGATTTAGATATTGGTACATTTAAAGTCATCCCAGAGATTCCTATGCCTGTCTTGTTTCTTCTTCTGTACTGGTTGATTGTGTATTTCTTTCTTATGTTCCAAATCATTATTTGAACCCCATTTACCTTCCCTTCATCATTGGTTTTGTGTGGATTTTCCTTCATTTTCACTTAACATAGCTTTCACTTCCTTCTTTCTGCATTTTCCATACTCAAGCATATCTGTCAAGTCTGTGACCCTGTTTATTGCCAGCATTTTGAACTCTGCATCTGTTAGGTTGACTATCTCCTCATCGCTTCGTTCTCCCACTGGAACCTAATCTGTTCCCTCTTTTGGGCCATAGTTCTCTGTCTCCTCAACTTGACAGGCTCCTGTGTTTGCCTGTGTGTGTTAGGTAGAGCTGTTGGCACCTGTTATGTTGTAAGGGGTGGAGCTTTAGGTATTTATCAGTTGGGGGGCAACCCATTTCACCATGCTGTGGCACTGTATATGGGGGAGGGGTCTGAGAGGGAACAATGCTGCTTGCTCAGCCCTTGCCCCTTTTCTAGGCACTTCACACACTTCCTGTATGGGACTGGCACCTTTAGCTGTTGCCCTGGCAATGGTTCCCAGAGTGGGTGGGTCTGCAGACGTTCTAGGACCATGGGGGACTCTAAATAAGCAGAGTCTGCTGAGAGACCAGCAGTTTCTTCCTTCACCCCAACCCCCACTAGTTTTCCTAGTCAGAACCAATAAGGCTTTCTTTTCCCTGCACTGGAACTGTGAGGTGTGTGTTCTGGTCTGGTGATGGGAACACTCCACAGGTGTCCCTCCTTTTTAAAGTTTGTGACTGTGCTTTCAGCTGGCCGGCCACATCTGCTTTGCTTCCGACACTGGCACACTGCATCCTCTCAGCCCTAGCTCCTCCCCTTTTACCTGGCTGGATGAGTATTTCTTCTTTATATCTTTATTTGTTCAAATTTTGTATAGCTCTGTTTTCTGGAACTTTTGGTTGTGTCTGGCATTGAGATAGTTGTGTTTCTCCTTAGTTGTGGAGTAGGATGAAGCATGTCTACCTACACTTCCATCTTGGCTGGAAATCTGATATGCATCATTTTTAATAATAGTTACTCATTTGGATACTAAAATATAAAGCTGACTGTAATTTTAAGAGATGATCTACTTAGCCCCAGTTTGTTTTGGTTGCTAGCTCCTGTGGGCAGATCAGTTTTGCATTCTGGCCATCATCTTCCGTATTTATAAAATGAAGGGTCTGGATCCATTATTTATTTTAAAATGTTAATTACTAAAGTTATTTACTATAATAGTTGTAGTAGGAAAAAAATAGATTTGGAATCAAAACATTTGAATTCCTTAATCTTAGTAACTTGGTTTCCTCATTTGTAAAATGCCTTGTCAGTACTGAGTTTTGTAGGTGTTATCTGGTAATACATGTGAAAACACTTTGTAGATTTGAAAGTACTATACATACAGATACAAGTTATTCATGAGACTTATATGTGCTCATGAATAACTTGATGATTCTCATCTGATTTTGACATTTGTTAAGTTAATCCCATAAAATACTAAAATCACTGTGAACAAATAAAGCTATTTGAATGATTAAAACTGGTACATAAGATGAAAATAAAACTTATCTCTAATGGTTCTGGGATTCAGAGTAGTGAGACTAACTTTATGGTGAAGTTCTTTTGCAATTTCAAACGGACTTGTCTTTGTCGAGTTCTGCATAGAGAAAAATAAAATGTCTAGTAAAGGTACATAATTTAAAATGAACTTTATTTCATTGAATATTTTTACTTTTTTATTATGAATCTTGCTTGGATCTGTTAGTTTGCCATTTTTACTGACAAAAATTTTGCTCAGTTTCTCTTTCAAAATTTAAATTACTTTCATTGTTTAGAATTTGTGATGTTTATAGTGTTTCATAATATAATTAATATGCATAGTTGAAAACCCAGATAATATTACCCAATGGATTAAATAAAATTTATCTTAAAATTTTCTTTTGTATTTTATTAAAAAAAATTACATTTTTTTAAAAAACGATTTTACTATTTATTATTTTTCAGAGAGAGGGGAAGGGAGAGAGGCAGAGAAGGAGAGAAACATCATTGTATGGGTGGTTGCCTTTCACCTGCCTCCAGCCATGGACCTGGCTGGAAACCTCCTGGCTTGCAACCTTGTTATGTTGCCCTGGCTGGGAATTGAATCAGTGACCTTTGGGTTCACAGGCTGGCGCCTTATCCACTGTGCCACCAGCCAGGGCTTCTTCTGTACTTAAAATGTCATAACATTAAATCTATATTTGACATAAAGTATTATTTGCCTTATTTGTGGGTTTACTGTTTTAGGCAAAAAATAATATGCAGTATGGCTATGTAATATCATAGTATTTAAAGTTTCTGTTTCAAGACTTCTGTCTTTTAGAGCTGCTTCTTACTCATCAAATTTTGTTTTTCCAAAACAGTTGTAAAGCAGAGAACTTGGCTTCACTTTAGTCAAATGTGTATATTTTACTTTTATATTGCCGTTTAGTGCTGATTGCTGATTTTTAGTTGGCATTTGTTTGGGATCTATTTGCTTAAAATGTATGTTAAAACTTTAAACAAAACCAAAACCTTAGTCAAATATAATTAACTCAATTATGGTGCTTTTCTAATGCCTTTTTTTTTAAAAAAATATTTTTTATTCATTATTTTCAGAGAGAAGGGCAGGGAGGCAGAAAAAAAAAAGAGACATCAATATATGGTTGCCTTTCACCTGCCTCCAGCTGGGGACCTGGCTGGAGACCTGGCTTGCAACCTGATTATGGCCTTGACTGAGGAATTGAACCGGGGACCTTTAAGTTCCACAGGCTAGCGCCAATCCACAGAGCCACCAGCCAGGACACATTTAATATTTTAAAGCAGCCTGACACAGGTGCCTTTCATCAAATTTTTCAGACAATTAATCCCCCCCACCCCCCAACGAATCCTATAAGAGCTTGAAGTAGACCTAGGAGATTATATGAATTTGAAGCAATATATTCTTAATTGAATTTGGAAAGTGGTTAACTTAAACAGAAACCTGGAATTCTATGTGTATACAAGAAAAGGTAAAGATGAAAAAATAACACCATATTGGTAAGGTAGGGGGACCTGATATAGATGAGAAAAATGATAATACATAATTTAAAGCAGGATCTTCAAAAGAGAGCATGCAAATGATCCATTGAAATGAGAAAAGAGCTTAGAACTTTGATTTATATATGTTATTTAAAAATAATAAATGGTTGGCGCTGGCCTGGAGAACCCAAAGGTTGCTCGTTTGATTCCCCAGTCAGGGCACATAACCAGGTTGCAAGCCAGGTCTCCAGCCAGGTCCCCAGCTGGAGACAGGAGAAAGGCAGCCATATACTGATGTTTCTCTCCCTTTCTTCCTCCCTCCCTGCCCTTCTCTTTTTAAAAAAATAATAAATAAAATGAAAAAATAAAAATAAGAAATGGGATACTTTTGTGGTTTTTTGTGTTTTTTTTTTTAAGATTTTGTTTATTATTTTTAGAGAGGAAGGGAGAGAGGGAGAGAGGCACCAATATATGGTTGCCTTCCACCTGCCTCCAGCTAAGAACCTGGCTGGAGACCTGGATTACAGCCTGATTATGTGCCCTGGCTGGGGATCAAACCAGCAACCTTTGGGTTTGTAGGCTGGCGCCTTATCCACAGTGCCACAAGTCAGGGCCTCCTGGTATTTTAAATATGAATTGATACTGGAATCTTATCTTCAACTTAAACTTTTAAGTAAGATACCATTGATTATAATTCTACAAGGTGAGCAAAACAATGTCTATCAACAAAAAGAAAAATAACAATGGCTCTATAATCACTTGGACTAAGAGGTAGGCTCCCCTAAGAAATTATTGAGAATATAACTTAAAATGTGGCCAGTGATCTCTACTGTTAGATAAGAAGCTTGCCCTGAATGTGTTTTATGTCCTGTGACATTAGATAATAATAATAACATGAAACCATCAAGTTGGCAAGAGTTTGAAAAATCTGAATCTAGATAATGCATCTGTAGTTTTTGATGATGTTTAAAGATCATGTGATAACCAATCATGTGATATTTGGAAATCTCCTTTTCATTGTGGATAACATAGATAACATAAAATACCATTTTAGGTATACAGTTCAGTGGCATTAAGTATATTTATGGAATTGGGCAGTCATCACTGACATTCAGCTCCAGAAAATTTTTTCATCTTCTCAAAAGGAAATTGTAACCATTAAACAGTAATTCCTCATTCTTCCCTTCCTTCAACTCTTGGGAACCACCTGTTTACTTTCTGAATCTATGTATTTGACTAGATAGTTCATGTGAATGGAATCATACAGTATTCTTTTGTGATTGGATTATTTCACTTAGCATAATGTTTCCAAGGTTCATCCATGCAGTGTTTTAAGGTTAATATTTCATTGTATCTAGTATATACGACATTTTGTTTGTTCATTCATCTGCCGATGGACATGTAGGTTGCTTCAACCTTTCAGTTTTGAATACTGGGAACATGAGTGTACTGGAATCCTCTTAAAATTTCAAACTTGATGAAAGACAGCATGTTATTAGAAATACACTTGTTCTTTTGTAAAAATAGTGATATATGTAAACTACATGGTGACAAACCAATGATCTCAACAAAAACTGTTAGAAATCTCATAGAAAACACCCCTAAATAATTTCTATTTTTAAACAATTTGGTTAGATTGCATTGTGGGTTTTGTTTTTTTGTTTTTTTTTTAAGATTTTAGTTTATTATTTTTAGAAAGAGGGGAAGGGAGAGAGGCAGAGAGGGAGAGAGACATCAGTGTATGGTTGCCTTTCACCTGCCTCCAGCCACAGACCTGACTGGAGACCTGGCTTGCAACCTGGTTATGTGCCCTGGCTGGGGAATCAAACCTGCAACCTTTGGATTTGCAGGCTGGTGGTGCCTTATCCACTGTGCTACAAGCCAGGGTAAATAAATATTTTTTAGGTAAAGTTATATGGGGAAAATTTGCTATATAGTTTGATTAAAGTAGAAAAGTTTCTAACATTTCACCTTATAATATTTACTAGATTCTGTTTCAGTAATGAAGTATATTTAGAACTTTGTGTATGGGTGACCTCATCTCTCAAAGTTCTCCTGGTCGCGGATGAAATGAATCTACCAGCACATGATCTGCTTAAAGGTCACTGGTTCGATACTCCAGTCAGGGCATAAAACCAGGTTGCAAGCCAGGTTGCAAGCCAGGTTCTTAGCTGGAGGCAGGTGAAAGGCAACCATACATTGATGTCTCTCTCCCTGTCTGCCTCTCTCCCTGCCCTTCTCTGAAAATAATAAATAAAATCTTTAAAAAAAAATGTCCAAATGCAAGGAGGAGGGACCATTGAAAATCTTTATTTCACACTGATTTACTACTTATCTCCTGGCTATTTCAGATTTGTTGACCTTTTCATTAATAAGTGATTGTTAATAGTATGCTTTCCTAGCAGGTATTTTTGAGAAAATTTAAGTTGTCTCTTCATGATAAAGGGAAAATTTAATAGTATGTGGTTGCTTTTTCAAAGAAACTTAAGCTATGGAGAAAGTGTTGTTTTTTTCAGAGGAAAACACAGCAAGTTTTTATTTTATATTATGGAGAAAGCATTGTTTTTTTGTTTTTGTTTTTTTTCCAGAGGAAAACACAGCAAGTTTTTATTTTATATTATTTTTTAGGTATATGTTATTGATTATGCTGTTTGGTTGTAGGTCTTTGCTTTTCATCACTTTGAATGCTTCTCGCCAGTCCCTTCTTGCCTACCAAGTTTCTTTTGAGAAATCAGCTGATAGTCTTATGGGAACCCTTTATGGGTAATTCTCTGCTTTTCTCTTGCTGCTTTTAAGAGTCTGTCTTTAACTTTTGACATTTTCATTATGTGTCTTGGTGTAGTCCTTTTGGGTCCAACTTGTTTGGGACTGTCTGTGCTTTTTGGATTTGTCTCTTGCCAAAATAGAGAAATTTTCTTTCATTACTTTTTCACATAAGTTTTCAATTTCTTGCTTTTCCTCTTCTCCTTCTGGTGCCCCCATGATTCAGATTTTGGCTCATTTAAAGTTGTCCCAGTGCTTCCTAGTCTTCTCATCTTTTTTCAGTATTTTTTTTTGTTCTGTGTGAATGTGTATTTCTTCCTTTTGTTTCAAATTGTAGAATCCAAGCTTTTTCCTTCCATTCACTGTATATTTCACTTTGTATAACCTTCACTTCTTCCTTTATTTTATGGTTGCACTCAATAATTTCCCTGAGCATTCTGATCACTGTTTTGAACTCAGCACCTGATAGGTTGGCTATCTCCATTTTATTTTGCTTTGTTTTCTAAGGTTTTGTTCTGTTCTTAATTTGGGCCATATGCCTTTGCCTACTCAATTTGGCAGTTGCCCTGTGCTTGTTTCTGTGTACTGGATAGAGCTGTGTTGACTCAGTGTCTTGGTAGTATGGCCTAATGTAGTAGGTGTCCTGTAGGGTCCAGTGACAAAACCACCCCCTATCAGGGTGCACCCTTCATGTGGGCTGAGTACACCCTTCTCTCGTAGTTGAGCCTTGGTTGCTGTTGGCAGATCAATGGGAAGGATTTACCCAGGCCAGTCAGTTGCAAGGCTTGGCTGTGACCACTGATCAGCTGTGCACGGAGGGGCAGGGTGATGGTGCTTTGATGTGGTCTGTAACTGTCCACTGGGTGTGCTGGCCCTGGGGTTTCCTGGGTGGTACAGGTCAAGGTCAGCCCCCACCTGTGTTTTGTCCTGAGGCACTCTGCCTGAACTATAAAGCAATCTGAGGTGACTGCTACTTGTTCTGGGCTTGTTGAGTCTAAGGAAAGCCAAACTATGAATCTAGGCTGGCTAGTGATAGAACTGGTACCTGGAGCTCACAGAGGCCAGCTGTTGCTTAATCAAGGGGATTTAGGAAGTTGTGAAACAGGAGCCAATACTAGTCATTCATATGGAAAAGCAGCGTGGGTGGGTTGGTAAGTTGGGTGGGGCGGAATCTTTGGGGATCTCCAAGGCAGGTCAAGCAGTGTCAGCTAGGTTGATGGAGTCTCATATATGGTACCAGGGTGCCAGTTGTTTGCTTGTGTGTGTGCCCATGCCTATGCACGTGCACAGTCTTTAGAAAAGGGACAATGGCCTTTACTTACCTTGATGCCAGACACTTCAGTTTCTCCCTGTATACCTCTGGTGTCTTTTTTTTTTTTTTTTTTTTTAAGATTTTATTTATTCTTCAGAGAGAGGGGAAGGGAGAGAGACATCAATGTATGGTTGCTTTTCACCTGCCTCCAGCTACAGACCTGGCTGGAGACCTGGCTTGCAACCTGGTCATGTTGCCCTGGCTGAGAATTGAACCAGTGACCCCTGGGTTCGCAGGTCAGCGTGCCTTATCCACTGTGCCACCAGCCAGGGCCTACCGCTGGTGTCTTTTAAGCTGCTACACCAGTGCTGTAGCTTAGAGGGAGTGAGTCTGTGTAGGTAAGTCCATGTGTGGGGTTTTTAAGATAAACTGCTTGAGGCCCTATCAGTTTCTTCCCCCAACTCAATCCTTGCTGGCTTTTGCAATCAGAAGTTGTGGGGACTTAACTTCCTTTCACTGGAACCCTGGACAGAGGGAGCCTGGTATGGGGCTGGGACTTCTTGCTCCCGAGATGTCCCTCCTGAATTTTAATCTACACATGGGTGAGGGACCAGCTCATTCCTTTGTACTCCTGCTACCGGTCTTGATAGATGTGGTTTCTTTAAATCTATAGTTGTCAGACTTCCATTCAACCTGATTTCAGATGGTTCTGAGTGAAGATTGTTTTTCATTTTAGTTGTAATTTTGACGTGGTTGTGTGTAGAGGAGAGCCACATCTGCCTACACTTTCATCTCGACCAGATATACCTGGGGAAAGCATTTATGATGAATGTTTGGAACTAGATCTGCCATTACATAATTTTGTTACTGATTACAATGTGTATCACTTACAAATATTTTATCTGCACACTAAAACAATGGGAAACAGAAATTTCTTGTTTTAAAGTTAATGTATTGCCTGCCCTGGCACAGTGGATAAGGTGCTGGTCTGCGAACCCAAAGGTCGCTGGTTCGATTCCCAGCCAGGGCACATAACCAGGTTGCAAGTCATGTCTCCAGCCAGGTCTGTAGCTGGAGGCAGGTGAAAGGCAACCATACATTGATGTTTCTCTCCCTCTCTTCCTCTCTCCTTTTTCCTCTCTCTGAAAAATAACAAAATCTTTAAAAAATAAAAAGAAATAAAGTTAATGTATTAGAGTTCTCCATAGAAACAGAACCAACTATGTGTGTGTGTGTGTGTGTGAATAGAGAGATATTGATTTATAAGGAATTGGTTTGTACAGTTTTGCAAATTTGGCGAATTGAAACCCTGCACCATGGGTCCAAGGAAGGGAAAGTTGCAGTTCTGGCCCAAATATAGTTAGCTGGCAGTATTGCTTGTTACTGCGGAAGGTCAGTCTTGATTCTAGTCAGGCTTACAACTGATTGGATGAGGCCTACCCACATTGTAGAGAGTAATGTGTTTTATTACAAATTCGCCAATTTAAATATTAATCTCATCCAAAAATACCTTCACAGAAATATTTAGGATAATAATTGACCAAGTATCTGGGAAGGGTGGCTCAGCCAAACTGACACATAAAATCATATTACAGACATGTCAGTGAATCTTTTGTTTAAAGTGTAAAGGTGCAGTGTTTTCTAATTAGTTTGTAAAAATCACAGAGCGACACCAGGGACATCAGCATATTTTAACATAAATTTTACCATAAACTTTTGGGTATTGGTGGATGAGGTTAATAAGGGAATTGGAAAATATAGTCAACAGTGGACTTTCCTTACTTAGATCTTTGTTTTTGTGAGATATCATTTGTTTCCCTAGCAGAGACAGCCACTAGAAATTGTCACAGTTTAGAATCAAGGCCTTCAGATTGCTTTGCCTTTAAGTGTCAAACCAAGATGTTAGACATTAATGAGTCATATTCAAGTCATTGCCGTCAATAAAATTGTTACTATTTTAAAAAGTCATGCCCAGCCCTGGTGGGGTGGTTCAGTTAGTTGGAATGTTGTCCTATGGACCAAAAGGTTGTGGATTTCATTTATTTCCTGCCCAGGGCACATACCTAGGTTGCTGGGTTGATACCCACTCAGGGCATGTAGGGAAGGCAACTAACTAATCCTTGTATTTCTCTCACATTGTTCTGCCTTTGTCTCTCTTTCTCTGTCTCTTTCTCTTTTCCCTCCACCTTTCCCTGCCTCTTCCTCTCTCCAAAATCAATAGCATATCCTTGGGTAAGGATGAAAAAATATACATATGAAGTCATGGCCCTAAGGCCTTTATTTATTAAGGAAAGATGAAGGATGATCATTTCAACTTCACACTGTTTTTTGCATTGTGTTTTGTTGAAAGTTTTTAAATTTGAAAGAGAATTCCAGTTTTATAATGGGAAATACTAATTCAGTTTACCCAGTGGTGCATTATCTTTCTGTTTTCAAGCCTATTTAGGAAGCCAAGTGGTAAAGTTGCATGAAAGAATAGAATTAGAGTGGTAATACCAAATTATGATAAGCAGGTGAATTGTATCTCTTCTGCTTACAGAGAATTGACATCTATCAGTAGAAATTTTTTTTTTTAAGATTTTATATTCATTATTTTCATAGAGAAGGGCAGGGAGGGAGGAAGAAAGGGAGAGAAGCATCAATGTATGGTTGCCTTTCACCTGCCTCCAGCTAAGGACCTGGCTGGAGGTTTGGCTTGCAACCTGGTTATGTGTCCTGACTGGGAATCAAACCAGCGACCTTTGGGTTCTCAGGCTAGCGCCAGTCCACTAAGCTACCAGCCAGGGTTTACCAGTAGAATTTTTTACATGACTTGAAGAAAAACTAAGGATAAAGAAAGATAAGAAGCAAAGACTTGGAAATTCATTTGTAACTAACAAATGTGATTACACCATGGGTGATTTAAGAAAGAGAAACAACTAAAATAGAGAAAGAGATTACAATACTTGACTCTTTCTTCAGCATTATAGACTTTAGATATGGGAGAGGGAGAGAGCACCAAGTAAGTAGTTTATTTAGAGATTATTCTTAAGAGATAGGAAATGATGGTTTCTCAGTCAACAGAGGGGAATTTTTTCTGTTTCCTTTTTTTAGAATTGAGGAAGCCTCATAAGACAATGTGTTAGTATTGTGTGCATTTCAGAACTCTTAATGACATCTCCATAATCCTATAGAAGTGGGTGATGTGACTTCCGTTTTAAGACAGAGTAACTTTAAACAGGCTTGGTAACGTGCCCAAGGTCAGATATTGGTAAATACAGGTCCCAGAATATGAGCCCAGTATATTTGATTCTAATCAGCTAAACAAATCTTTACTGAGTGCTTGCTGTGGTGTTAGGCATACATGGTGCATATGCCTTGGCAACTCAGAATTGAATAATGCATGGTTCCTGCCCTCAATATTGTATGGCAAATGAATAAAATCATAATTTTTAGGGAGCATTGGGGACCTGATCAAAGACCATTTATCACAGTCTGTGAGTATAAGTCCATTTTCTGGAGGGCCAATGATCTGAACTAAGTATCAAAGGAGAGAGAAGAGTTAATTGCAAAATGGTGATAGGGAAGGGTGTTGGCAGCCAGGGACAACCACATGTATAAAGACATTCGGGTATGAAGTAGCCTGATGTATGCTGAGGATTTCTGTCTAGGTCTTAAAGGATGCGGTCGGTGGGGACCATCAGAAGAGCCTAGGGTTTTTATGCCTCACTGCTTCCCTGGACAAATAATTAGAAATTGGTTAAAGCATTTGTGGATAAAATTAGACTTTTCAATGTACTTTTACCTTTGTTTTCTAGGATCAGTTCGACAGCTTAGACAAACATACACAGTGGGGAATTGACTTCTTGGAAAGATATGCCAAATTTGTTAAAGAGAGGATAGAAATTGAACAGAACTACGCAAAACAATTGAGGTAAGTAATTTTTTTTTTCAGTTCACAGAAGTGAAATTATGTTTAAATAGATGTTTAGTAAATGTGATATACTAGAGGTTAAATTCTGTTTAATTAAATCATAAGTAGCTTTCATTTCAGAAAGATACTTAAAATTCTAAAATCAGAAAACAAAATGCCAGGAAAAAAAAATACCTGAGTGTTAATTCTTACTTTACAGTTTTTATTTCTTTGTAGTTTTTGCTTTAGTAACCTTCCTAAGGCATTGAAGATTTTTCAGTTTCTCATTTCTCATTTCTTTATAGTTTCTATAACTTAGAAATTTAGTGTACTGAACTGAGTTTCTTTCAATAATCATGTGTGTTATTGATGAAAGTGATTTTGGAATATGTGTCAAAAGAGAAAAGTTGGAAAGGGAAAACTTTAGTCTTAAAACAAATGGAACTTATCCTAAGATTTTGTTCAAGCAGAAAATCATTGTCAGACCACAACTTGACAAGTAGTTTTGCTGGAACTTACTCCATAAAAATGGTACTTAATAAAGTTTGAAGGCTAGACACCAATCAATCTAAGATTCTAGGGATAGGGGTTAGGATTCTTTCTATTGTAAATGACACAAAATCCACCCTGAACAGGTCCAAATGATTAAAATCCCAGGCCTATTTTGAGTCTGGGGTCAGATGGGTTCAGGTTCGATTTCTGGATTCTGCTTCTCCTTACCGCCTTTTCCTCAGGTTCCTTCCATTCAGTACCCATCCTTTCTGCCTTCTTAGCTCTAGATTTCATCTTTTATACCATTACATCCTGGGGAAGAATGATGGTTTTTATCTGTTGTGCATTTGTGGGAGGAGAGAGGGCAGGGAAGAGGGAAGGAAGAAAGCAAAGGAAGGGAGAAGAAGGGGATAAAAGGAAAGCAGAGTACAAGCTTGTATCCGCTTACTTTCTCCAGAAATCCCAACAAAGGTCTCTTTTTTTCATGCTGACCCTGTTTAGCTTACTTGCTTATCCTGACCATCCATCAAGGTGAGAATAATTAGAATGCCTTAGAGATAATGATGGGGGAGGAATAGTCATCCAAATGAAATTTAAGGTAGTGGATTACAGAAGGAAGGCAGGGAAGAGTTGAATGATAGATCACATGTGTCCACTATAACAGTAGTAGTTTGTAAGATCAACTGACAGAGTATAAGGATGGAATTAAATAAGTATGATGAGTAGGTTATTTATAGTTTTTTTGTTTTTTAAAGAGTTTATTATTTTTAGAGAGAGGGGAAAGGAGAGAGACATCCATGTATGGTTGCCTTTCACCTGCCTCCAGCTGGAGACCTGGCTTGCAACCTGGTTGTGTGCCCTGGCTGGGGAATCGAACCAGCGACCTATTCTTGTAATTTTTACTGAAAGGGTGGCATCATGCTTAATTTCCTTAACTATTTGTTATTTCTTTTTCTTTTTTTAAAGATTTTACTTATTATTTTGAGAGAGAGGGAGAGAGACATCATTGTACGGTTGTCTTTCACCTGTCTCCAGCCACAGACCTTGCTGGAGACCTGGCTCTGTGGCTGGACACCTGGCCTGCAACCTCGTTATGTACCCTGGCTGGGGAATTGAACCAGCGACCTTTGTGTTCGCAGTCTGGCATCTTATCTGCTGTGCCACCAGCCAGGGCAATTTGTCATTTCTTTTTAAGCTGGTATTTTCCATTTGAGACAATAAATTAAAACCTACTAGTATAAATAATAATAGTGATATTTCACCTGTCCAGAAGTTTCAGTTTGGGGACTTGACCCCTTAAAAATCTAAAAGCAGTAAGGGCATCTGAAAAGTTAAAATAGCAACCAAAATTATATTCACATGTGAACAATTAAAATTTTTTGTTTAATTTTTAATTTAGTCTCAATTCTAGCACCTTAAGTTCTTTGTATTACAAGTTTTCCAGTAGAAATGAAGAGCAGAGCTGCTATAGACAATAGAATGATGACAAAGTGAAATGACAAACAATAAAGGAAAAGATTAAAATATTACAAAAAGCTGATTAAAAAAGTTTCCAACCTAAAATTACTTGTCAGTAAGGGAATGACGAAAAATGCTATGGAATATGCATTTTAAATAATCAGGTATACCAGAGTATTTAAATTTAAAAGGCTGTTGACTCCATTAACTTAAAAAAGTCTCAGGACTAAATGTATAGCAAATCTCTTTCCTTACTCTAGTTTATGTGTACAGCTATGTATAAAATCAATGTGTATACTGAAGAGGTCTAGGAGGAAATACCCAAATTGTTTTATAGAATTACTCCCAGGGAATGGGAATGGGAATGGTAAGGGAAGGAATATTTTTACTTAACATTTTAGAATTATTGAAGTTTTTTCAACAATTGCTTATTATTTTTATAGTTTAAAATATTTGCTTTCATGCAAAGAATGTGGTAAACTTCAAAAGAGGCTCTTGTAACAAATTATAAAATAAAAATTAGTAATTTTTAAGGCAAATTTCAAAAGTCTGGAATATTTAACTGACCAAAATAAGTTGGGCCTCAAGGGTTTCAGAATGCCAAGGTTTTACCAAAGTAACAGCAGATTTATTTGCCTTCCTGTCTTTTTTGGTGACTGATAATAATTTTATAATTTTCACTTACTTGCCAAAAAAGAGATTTGAAAAGAGATTCATGGAAGCAAAGGTGGCTAGAACCCACAATTATATGAAATGAAAAATACAATTTTGCAGTGAGAAAGTAGAGTTTATTATGTATAGATGCTCTAGATCCAGTGATTTGCATCTTTTTTCTGTCCCAGCATCCTAATAATGGCTTTCAATTGCAGTTATTCTTAACAATTGGAAGATGTTGAGGAATTTCAATAAGAACTTAAAATGTAAAGAAGCATGTACGCTTATAACTTCAAACCACCTATACTCCCTCCCTTCCCCCTATACTGAGATTTGCTGCTGCAAATGAACACTTTTTATAATATCTGTTTTGTCCAAAGGGAAGAGATTATCCATGTTTTCTTCCTCTTCTTTAATAGGAAAAATTCTTTTGGTTAACTCCCTCCTGTTTATTCTGTTGCAGAAGACAATTCGTTTCACAGTAGGCAGCTTTTCCCCCTCCTGAATTATAACTGTATTCAGAATGTTAAACACATTTCAAAAGATATGGGAAAAGTAGGTTTACATTTGTGAGTAAGTGAAACAGTTTATTCTTTTTTTTTTTTTTTTTTAATTCTCACCCAAGGGCATGCTACTGATTGTAGAGAGAGGGGAAGGGAGGAAGAGAGAGAGAGAGGGAGAGAAACATTAATTGGTTGCCTCTAGTACAAGTTCTGATGGGGGATTGAACCCACAATTTAGGCATGTGCCTTACTGGTAGCTGAACCTATGACCCTCCAGTTTACAGGACACTGCTACAACCAACAGCCACCAGTTAGGGCAAGTCATTCTTTTAATAAAGTTATAATATTGTGTTTGTATGGCAGAGAGTAACTTAAATTTCCAAGTAGAAAAAGGAAGCGCTATATGTACATGATAGGTGACACATATTTTTCTAGTAAAAATTGTAATATTATTAAATTCTATCTTAGAGATTGTTATGTGAAATTATACTACCCTACTTCCACCCTAGATCATGTCTATTTGGTTCAAATGTCACACTGTGGTGTACTAGAAGAGAAATACCTTTTGATCTTATGTGTACAGTTCTGTACTTTGCCAAGACTGGTAACGTAGCTGGTACCCTTAAAGCTAAGTAATTATATTTGGAGTGAGCAAATAATTAAATGCTTGTGTTTTGGTTTAGTTTAGAAATTAGGATCACTGCCCCTGCCCATGTGCTGTATTTTTGATTAAGTACTGCTTTCTATCTATACTAGCATTAGTATCATACACAGTTGACCCTTTATTGTACCAGTTTACTTATAACAAGATATTTTTTCACCTGACCCTTGCAGTTCAAGCTTCCATTGTTCAAGGGTCAGTGGTACATCATTGTGATGAAATTGTTCTACTAAAAGCTGTACCAAATATTTAGTGTAGGCTTACGTACAGAATAATGCAAATAATACAAGCCTTTATTTTCTAGCCATTACTTTCTCATGCTCTTTATCAGAACTTTATGTTTCTGTGTCACTCTGTTTAGTCTCAGAAGAACTCAGAGAGCTGCTCATCTGTGTACTAACTTTTGAAAATGGAGATTAGTTTTATTCTGTGGTTGTTTACTCTCAATTGCTATGGTCTCTGCTGTTTTTGATCAACTGCTAAATGTAGTAAACCCTAATAGTGGCATCTGGACATAGGCAGGAGGAACTGTTCCCCATATTTTGGGGTTTAGATTAAATTTCTTCATAGAATTGGATTCCGTGGAATCTCTTTCATGCCTACCAGTCCCTGTTACATTGTTACTCAGCTGCCTGGGTACATACTTGTTATACACGGTGTCCAAAATATGATTTATTAGCTAAATAATTTTTACCTCTTAATTCTGCAATGCAATTCTCCTGCCAAAAGGTAAACAAACTCCACAGAGGTAGGAGATTTTGTTTGTTCTGTGCAGTACTTAATTCCTAGCTTCTAGAACAATGCTTGACACACAGCAGGCATTTATTTCATATTTACTTAACCTTAATGCATATAGCATTTCATGTGTCGGTACTATTCGAGTGCTTTTACATGTAGTAATACATTTCATTTTTATAAAGCCTAATAAGATATCACTTGTTTGCACAATTTTTTATTTTTTAAAAATTACTTTTCAGTTCCAATTGACATTATTATTTTATATTACTTTCAGGTATACAATGTAACGATTAGAAAATTCTATAGTTACAAAGTACAAAGTGAATTTTCCAATAATTCAAGTATCGATTTGGCACCATGTTGACTCTGTTCCTTATACTTTACATTCCCTTTATTATTTTTTAATTACCAATTTGTACTTCCACCCTTTAAAATTTTGTTTTATTTTTTAATCGTCATTCAAGGATATGTTTATTGATTTTAGAGAGGGAAGAGGGGAGGAGAGAAAGAGGGGAGGGGAGAAAGGAAAAAAAGAAATACCAATATGAGAGAAACATTGATTCGTTGCCTCCCATACACACCTAGACCGGGGATCGAACCCACAACCAAGATATGTGCCCTAATGGGATCAAACCTGCAACTGCTTGGTAAATAGGAAAATGCTCCAACCAACTGAGCCACCTGGCCAGGGCAATCCCGTCACCTTTGTAACCTAGCCGCCATGCACCCCCCCCCCCCCGCCCCCCATCCTGCTCTGGCAATTATCAGCTTATTCTCTGCATCTGTGGGTCTGTTTCTGTTTTGATTATTTTTTTCTTTAGATCCCACATACAAGTGAAATCATAGTGTATTTCACTTTTTCTGACTTACTCCATTTACTATCTAGATCCATTCATGTTATCACAAATGGTAAAATTCACTCTTTTTTAATGGCTGAGTAATGTTTCATTGTGTAAGTGCACAAGTTTTTATCCACTCATCTGCTGTTGGACACTTGGGTTGTTTCTCTATCTTGGCTATTGTAAATAACACTGTAGTGAAAATAGGGGTGTGTATCTCTTTTCAAACTAATGTTTTGGGTTTCTTCAGATAATATACCTAGAGGTGGAATTGCTGGGTTATAGGCAATTGCATTTTTAATTTTTTGAGGAACATCCATACTATTTTTTATAGTGGTGTCACCAGTCTGCATTCTCATTAACAGTGCACAAGAGTTCCCATTTCTCCCCATTGAGACCACTTCTGTTGGTTATGAGATGATAGTTCATTGTGGTTTAATTTGCATTTGTCTGATTAGTGGTGTTGAGCACCTTTTCATATGTGTACTGGCCATTTGTATGTTCTCTTTGGAGAAGTGTATTTAGGTCCTCCTCCCATTTTTTAATTGGGTTTTTCTTTCTGGTGTTGAGTGTGATAATTTCTTAACAAATTTTGGATATTATCCTCTTATTGGATGTATCATTGGTGAGTATTTTCTCTCCCAATCAGTAGATTGTCTTTTCATTTTGTTGTTGATCTGCTCTGCTGTGCTGAAACTTTTTAGTTTGATGTATGTCATTGTTATTTTATATATTAGGAAATTGAGTTACAAAAGAGGAAAAGAAAGCTAGCCAGATTCAAATCTGGCTGCAGAGTTTGGGATCTTGGTACTATATATTACATAGTGTTGCCTCCCTGCATAGGAACAGTGAATAATTCTCTACTGAAGAGGTCATTTTTTTTTTCCTTAAGATTTTATTTCTCATTTGCAGAGAGAGAGGAAGGGAGAGAGGCAGAGAGGGAGAGAAACATCAATGTATGGTTGCCTTTCACCTGCCTCCAACCATGGACCTGGCTGGAGACCTGGCATGCAACCTGGTTATGTGCCCTGGCTGGGGAATCGAACCAGTGACCTTTGGGTTCGCAGGCCAGTGCTTTAACCATTGTGTTACCAGCCAGGGCAGGGCTTGTTTTTTTTTTTTTCCTGCTGTTAGTGCCTAGTATTGCTCCTCTAAAATATTTTACTACAAGAGAGACTTAGTTATCTAAAAACTTAACATACTCTTTCCATCTAACACATCTGTTTATAATGAAACAATTTTAGAAATTTGGTTAAAATATAAATCAAATTATTTTATAAATTTTTAGGGCTATTTATATGTTTTTCTGTATAGATAAGAGCAGGTTTTTAAAAAAGTCAGTACTCCAGGAGCCCTGTTCATTTTAATATCCTTCTTAAGAGACATTAACACTACAGAAATAATGTACTAAGTCTGTCCAGAGGGTATCCAGCCATGTAATATGAAAAATAGAGACATATATTGTAGAAGATACAAGATGCAAGAAACATTGTACGTGGGGCAAAGTAGGCACCTTGGTACCTTCACACGGTTCTTCCAGTTGCCATCAGCTGCCCCATTATATTTTTCTGAATCTCATTGATGGTCTGAAATCTCTTCCCTTCCAGAGATGATTTTAGTTTTGGGAAGAGCCAGCAGTTGGAGGGCTCCAAATCTGGGCTGTAGGGGCACTGAATCACTTGGGTAATGTGATGTTTCACTAAAAAATTCCACACAAGACGTCATACATGAGCAGGTGAATTGTCATGATGAAGCTTCCAATCACTGGTTGCTCATAGTTATGGCCTTCTGAATCATCCAAATAGTTTCCACGGAGGAATGTTCAAGCTTCATGCAAAATTTGACGCAGATTCATTGCTGTACTCACTTAGACATTTTCAATGCAATGGCCACATAGTACACATGCTTATTCCTCCGTGTCTGCCACCTCCCCTAAGTATTAATGAAGTTGTCATTGTTCACACATAACACATTCCAGTCCACTCTCCTTGCTGCCAGGTTACATCAACACCACACAAACCTTTTGGTTATATTAACAGTATTAACAGTGGCTGTACTTTTTCAGGATATGATCATTGTAACATGTTTAAAACATTCTTCTTCTTTTTTTTCAATCCTCACCCATGGTTAAGTTCAGAGAGAGAGCGAGAGAGAGCGAGAGAGAGAGAGAGAGAGAGAGAGAGAGAGAGAGAGAAAGGATTGGAAAGACGTAAACATGATAAAACACTGATTTGAGAGAGAAACATCAATCAGTTGCCCAATCAGTTGCCCAACCAGTTGAGTCATCTAAATGGAAGTCCCTTCTTAGATTCTCTCTATAGAAATGAGTACTAATTAATAATTTTTTTTAAAGATTTTACTTCATTATTTTTAGAAAGAAGGGAGGGAGAGAGACAGAGATGGAGAGAGACATCAATGTATGGTTGCTTTTCACCTGCCTCCAGCCATAGACCTGACTGGAGACCTGGTTTGCATCCTTGTTATGTGCCCTGGCTAGGGAATCGAACCTGTGACCTTTGGGTTTGCAGGCCTGCATGTTATCCACTGTGCTATGAGCCAGGGCTAATTAATATTTTTTTGTGTCTTCTTTCAGAACATATGTTTATCTAGGATAGAAATTTTGATTTGGTGGAATACCAGAACAACATTTTAGAACATGGTGTAGTTTTCTAGTGTCGGGATTTGCTTGCGTATGGTTTCTGAGGGCTCTGGAGACTTGAGTTTTGTGAAGACATTAAATAGGTGGGTGACTTTTACATAAAGAGAGGCAAGAGTGATTTTTAAAAAATTGTTGAAGACTAATTCTGCATTCTCAAAAGGTAAAGGTAAAATTTATTTTTCTCTCCTCTTTCATAACATATGTGCTCTTCTGCCTGGAAGCTGAAGTTCTAATTTAAATTAGTGTTTATGTTATATTTATGTTATGACTTGTGGTTAATTTTTATGGTAGTCATGATTTTTTCAAGTGTCAGAATGTCAACTCAGATTGGTTTAAGCAAAGAAATGTATTGGCTTGTGTGACTGTCAAGTTCAGGGAGCCCTGACTGGTGTGGCTCAGTGGATTGAGCCACCACCAGCCTGAGAACCTAAGGGTCACTGGTTCAATTCCCAGTCAGGGTCCATGGGTTGCGGGCCAGGTCCCCAGTTGGGAGCATGCTAAAGGCAACCTCACATTGATGTTTCTCTCCCTGTCTCCTCCCTCATCCCCCACCCCCTTAAAAAAAAAAAAAAGCCCTGGCTGGTGTGGCTCAATGGATTGGTACCAGCTTGCAAACCCAAAGATTGCTGGTTCGATTCCCCAATCAGGGCACAAAACCAGGTCCGTAGCTGGAGGCAGGTGAAAGGCAACCATACACTGATGCTTCTCTCCCTTTCTTCCTCCTTCCTTGCCCTTCTCTAAAAATAATGAATAAAATCTTTAAAAAAAAAAAAAAAAGTCCAGGGGATCTGAGTATTTAGAAAGGGTTAAGAATTTTTCTTATCTTGGTTTTCAAGTAGGCTTTTCCCACATGGTGGCTCTAGGATTATGCCTATTAATTTAACTTCATTAGAAAGAGAATGACGCACAAATCTTCAGTTTGATTGGTCCAGAAAGCACTGTTTTGATTGGTTGGAATAGAATTGCTCTGATTGGTTAGTGAAGATGCACAGCTCTGACTGGATGGGGAAAGTCAGTACTATGGATTGAAATATGATTCTAGAAACTCCTTTATAAGGGTTGTCTTGCCAGCAAGAACACAGTGCAAGCATTTCTCTGAAGCACAGCTTGTATGAGAAGCCCCTGTTTTGCAATGGCTTCTGGAAACCATTTCTAAATTTGAGCTCACAAGGCCACCAGGAGCCCTTCTTTACAAGTACATTCATTCTCAGGGTTACCAGTAGCCTTTTTTAACAAATTGTTTTCATATAGGTTGACTCTTATTTACATTTTTATCTTAATCATAGATGTTTCTTCAAAGTTCAGTTTTTGCTACATTTTTCAATTGTATATTTTTACTTAGCTATTATGTAGGAGCATTCACCTTCAAGTTGGAATTTTTATACAACAAGAAGTTTGGAAACAGGATTCCAGAGCTTAGTGATTGTCAGATCATTCTTGTTAATTTTTTGGTGTTTTCATTCTTGATTGGAAGATGTTGCATCAGCTTCAGTCATTTTTGTCTTCACACATCTGTATCCAAAGCAATAAAGTGTGAAGAAGGGGCTTCTTCTGTAACCCCATCCCCTTTTTCTTATAAAAATTATCACAAAAAGTTTTTTAAAAGTTAATTAGGAAATAGAATCCATAGGACTTGAACACCTTACAGTGGGAGAAATTTGATAAAGCATAGGATGATTGGCAATTTTTTGTGAATATTTTGTGAATATATGCTGTATATGTACAATTCTGGAAAGCTTGGTCAGAAAAGCATGGGCAACTTTTTTTTTC
The DNA here is from genome assembly GCA_004026585.1 of Noctilio leporinus. Taxonomy (NCBI): domain Eukaryota; kingdom Metazoa; phylum Chordata; class Mammalia; order Chiroptera; family Noctilionidae; genus Noctilio; species Noctilio leporinus. Next base: position 5,237 of record PVIW01006379.1, on the reverse strand, counting down.
TTCCCCTCTGCCTGAAATGCAAGTGTGTTCCTCTCCTAAATAGGAAAAACAAAAAAGATTACTTTTTAAAAAAATTTGATAGCATGATAAACCTTATTGTTATGATTACACTCATATAAACACAGAAATAACATTTCTTTCTACAGTAAACTGTAAACCTACTTTTGTCCCATCTTGTATTTGAGACAAACCAGTCTTGGGATTTATTTGACCCAATAAGTATATTATGTTAAAAATGCAAAGCAGGTATTTGTGGATATTATTAACCATTTTTATCTTACTAATGAATTTTTGGTGACTATACACTGTTTTTTTAGGTCTCAGTATTTTTTAAAAATGTAAGTAATGAAGATACAATGCTAATGGTAATAAATGATCATATTGATTTTAGTTTTTATCATTAAATTCTTGATTTAATGAAATTGGAAAGTTTTATTTAGAGTATTAAATTTTAACAACAGTATTTATTGTAAAATTAAAAAAAATCTTTTTCCTATAGAAATTTGGTTAAGAAGTACTGTCCCAAACGTTCCTCCAAGGATGAAGAGCCAAGGTAAATTATATACCTATTTATTATTGAATATCAAAATCATTTAAAGACTTTTTATTTAGTAAATATTATGCTGTTAGCTTTTCATAAAGATTCTTTTTAAATGTTTGTCGTAAATCAGCATTTATTAAAAAAGGGACATACTGTTGTTATTCCCCCTCCCCCCCCCCCGAGTTCATGTCGGACAGGTAATATGCCAAATGCCAAATACTGTTATTCTTATAAGAATGAATACTTTAGTACTGAAACTTGATAATACTTTTCTAGAATAGCTGATGTGTGGATTTCCAAGTAAAATGTGGACTAGGATTCCACTTGAGTAATTTAGTATCTAGAAGAAAAGAACATTTTTTCCATTCTTTATTATGTAGTTGTCAGCTTGTTAGCTGCCTGCCTTTACTCGTACAAGTAGTAAAACAATTTGGCTGGCGGCTGGTTTAAAGGGATAATGAAAAGGAGGGTAATTTTGGAACCTCGGCTGTATAAAATGTTAGGAATTGCCTACGAGCTTGTGACAGTCTTAAATGGATGTGTGGCTGTGAAATGCAGAAACAAAACAAACGATGCTAGATGTAAAATATACAACTTTGTATGTAATGACAGTTGTTAGGATTCTCAGATTTGGTATTAAATGCAATCCTGTCTGAGTAGTTTGCCTTCAGCTATGTGCTCAAGCAGTATATTCAAAGTAAATCTATACGTTTTAATACAGTGGTTTTGTTTCTCTCCTCTCCATACACAGTTACCCTTATTTTTGCCCCTTCTTACTTCCCTCTGGTGCCAACCATAATGATACTTAGCTTCCATTCAGGATGTGGACAGGCATATAGGCAGCTGTGTCTAGAGCTGATAGCAAAGTTTTGTAAATCAGCCATCAAGAGGTATTTGAGGGGTGTGATTGGCAGGTTTTATCCTCGAGAACAAGCACATCATCTGCAACAGGTTCAGCTGCCAAGCCTAGGAATCCAAACAAGTTCATTCCCAAACTAAGGCCAGCCAGTTGGCAACTGAAGAGATTTCAGTATTTTGAAAGAGCCTGCAGGTAGTAGTCTTACTAAGTTTTGACCCCAAATATCCCTTTATTTATAAATTAAGACTACATGAAGATAATACAAACATGTACAACTTGAACTTAATGCAGGATTGTTTACTTATAAAGTTAATTTAGAGCTGGTAGTTAAGATTTAAGTAATGTTAAAATTGGTCAAATGTCAGGTTCAATCCATACCTCACAAAAAACATTTGTAATGAAAATAAATTTCACCATTGTTAAATATGTTTTTGTCAGGTTTACCTCATGTGTAGCCTTTTTTAACATCCTTAATGAGTTAAACGACTATGCAGGACAGCGGGAAGTAGTAGCAGAAGAAATGGCGCACAGAGTTTATGGTGAATTAATGAGATACGCTCATGATCTGAAAACCGAACGAAAAATGGTAATTATCATTTTCATTTAGTTATAATGAAATATGAAACATTTCCACACAGATAAAGTAATTACTTTGCTTTTTAAAGTAATGCATATGCAGCATAAATAGTCTTTTTATTTCACTGTATTTCTTCTAGCTAAAATTACCTCAAAATATTCTTGTTAATTAGTGATCCTTTTGGTAAACTAAATAGGCTGAATATAGTCTCCTATGTGCCTTTTTTTTTTTTTTTTTCTTAAAGATTTTATTTATTATTTTGAGAGAGGGGGTAAGGGAAAGAGGCAGAGAGGGAGAGAGATATCAGTGTATGGTTGCCTTTTTCATCTGCCTCCAGCTACAGATCTAGCTGGAGACCTAGCTTGCAACCTGGTTATGTGCCCTGGCTGAGAATTGAACCAGTGACCTTTGGGTTCACAGACTAGGACCTTATCCACCCTACCTGTTTTTGTTTCCTAGTTCTCACATGCTAAGACTGGTTTATACATTTTTTTTTTTTCTTTTTCTTTTCTTTTCTCATTTTTTTTTTGAAACTTAATTTTATTGTTGTTGTATTACATCCATCCCTTTACTCCCCTCTATCCCCTTCCCCACCCATCTACTCACTCCCCGCCAAAGTCAATCCCACTTGTCCATGTCCATGGTTCTTCCATACTACTTCCTTGACTGAACTGCTCCCCTTCTTTTCTTCTTCCTCCCCTCTCCCTCTTGCCCACTGAAGGTCTATTCATTGTATTCATGCATCTGGTTTTATTTTGCTTGTTTGTTTTGTTCATTATTTTCCTGTAATGGGTGAGATCATATCTTATTTGTCTTTCACTGACTGGCTTATTTCACTAAGCATAATACTTTCCAGTTCCATTCATGTTGTTGCAAAGGGTAGGATTTCCTTTCTTTCTGCTGTATAGTATTCCATTGTGTAAATGGACCAAAGTTTTTTGATCCAAACGTCCACTGATGGGGCCCTTAGGCTGTTTCTGGTTTATACATTTTAAGTAATTAAAAAGCTAATAAAAAATATATTTTATGACATAAAAATTACATGAAATTCAAATTTAAGTTTTGGGGGAACATAATTCACTTATATTTTTTGCCTTTAACAAAGCTTTTGCATTCATTACATCACAGAGTTGAATAGTTGTAACATATCATGTGGCTTGCAAAGATGAAAATATTTGTGATCCTTTTTAGAAAATCTCATCCATTATTCAAGATAGTCATTATTTTATTAAATATTATGTGTCTTAAAGGTTATATTTAAAGTATTCAAATAATATTCTATAAAATTTATTTTAGGTAGTTTTGCTTTACTAATATCTTATTAAATTTTGATAAAGTTAGTACAATTAGTATCTTGAAAGAAATAAAGTAAAAAAACCTTTAAAGATTTTAAACTTTTTGTAATTTTTGTTTCCTTTTTGTTTTTGGTTGTTACGATCTTCAGCATCTTCAAGAGGGACGAAAAGCTCAACAATATCTTGACATGTGCTGGAAACAGATGGATAATGTGAGTCAGTGTTTCACAGTTAACAAAATTTTATAGACTTGTTTAGCCCATGTGAGATCATTTTGATTCTATGCTTGTACCAACTTTATAATATTCAGATAATTATATATGTTTAGAAGAATTCTTTTTGGCTTTGCAGTAGTTATTGTACTATGAAATGTTGGTAGAGGATAGGTGTGTAATGGAAATAGTGATATATCTTTGAAGACCATTTGAGCGAGACTTAGAGGGCCTAGATTTCTAGTTTGTCTTTCACTTAGCACTTGATTTTTGTTAACTTTACTTTTTATATATGAAAAGTGAAGAGTGGACTAGATTGTATGAAATGTTTCTTTCAGTTCAGTGATTCTGTAACAATGTAAATGTTCGTAGTAATGGGCAACTGGTCATAGACCTTCTTGTTGTAGGAAATGAAATACTCTGTAGGTAGGGTAAAATTATAATATTACAATGATTATTTTCTTTAAAAGTTTTCCAAGGATTCTTGCTAATGTGGTTAAAAAAAATCTTCTGACATTCAGTTATTTGATAAACAAGATTTTACATAGAACATTGTTATCTCCTTTACTTAAAATGCTCCACCAAATGTTTTGTGTATAAAATTAATATTCTTTTTGAACCCTCAGGTTAGCAAACAGTTTACTTTTTACTTACATATTTTTATGATGGACACTGTATGTTCCTTGAAAATTAGGCTGGAGGGAATTTTTTACATTAAATTAATTTAGTTTGCCATTGTTGGAAAAAGGACGTAAGTTTAGAGTTAAACATAGCTCATACGTATATGTACTGTTTTGAGCCTTTTTTTTTTTTTGGTAATTTAATTTTATTGTTGTATTGAGCCTTTTAAAAAATTTCTATAGTTTCTAAATTTCTACTGTATAACTGTCATTGATTGATGTAAGAGTCTAATTAACAATGCTGATTGAGCATTCTTGGGTATATAAATAGCCTGTCTTTATTTTTGTTTTGCTCTTCTTTTTAATTGGTTTCAGCAAGACTTTTAGGGAGTATGTACGTTTATTAAATTTTAAATTACCTTAAGTAGCATCCTTTCTATCTTCCACCCAATGAGTATGTTTGAGTGTTTGTGTTTTTACTTGCACACACACAAAAAAAGATTCCTACACTTGTAAGTCATTGGTCCTTTTTAAAGACTGGTGTTGTCTCAAATAATTCCTGTTAATATGTGCTGGCTTACTTTTAGAACAGTTGGCGTTTATTAAGTATAAGAAAGAAGCATCAAAAAATGTAGGAGAGATTTCTTTAAGGCATTAACAATATATTGAAATAAGGCGCAGACGGGAGCGGGCGTGTACACTCCAGAGGATTTCGAAATTATCTAAAAATACAGGTAGTTCTCACTGCCAGCCTTGATCTGCATTGGGCGGGTGGTTCCGTCGGTTGGAGCGCCTCCCGCGCCCCCCACCCCCAAATGAAAGATAATTTCATGCACAGATACAGGAAGTAAACAAAGTGCACCTCTAGACCACAGAAGGTCACACCACTAAGACAGTAAGTCAAAGCAGACCAATCTAAGAAGCAGAAACAAAAAAGAGCCACCTAAAATGGGGGGACAAAGAAATAAACCCTCAGCAAATGGAAAGGAGGAATCCCCAGGAAGAGTGCAAAATGAAATAGAGGCAAGCAGCCTATCAGACAGGGAATTCAAAATAATGGTGATAGAGAAACTTAATGAGCTCATCGAGCTCAAAGAAAACTTCGAACAACTCCAGGTAAAGTTCAAGGAACT
>PVIW01006378.1:0-88041 GCA_004026585.1 Noctilio leporinus | reverse complement strand
TGGAGAGTATTATGCTTAGTGAAATAAGCCAGTCAGTGAAGGACAAATATCATATGATCTCACCCATTACGGGACAATAATGAGCAAAACTAACAACAAGCAAAACAGAACCAAGTATATGAGTACAAGGAATAGGCCTTCAGTGGTCAGGGGAAAGGGGTTGGGGGGAGGGGGAAGGCGGGAGGCAGAGGCAAGAAAGGGGAGCAGCTTAGACAAGAACCTAGTACGGGGGAACCATGGACATGGACAACAGGTGGGATTGACTTTGGGGGGAATGGGTGGGTGGGGAGGGGGACAGAGGGGAGCAAAAAGGGGATGGATGTAATATAACAACAATAAAATTTAAAAAAATAGTGCAAAAATTTGAAGACATTATGTTAAGTGAAATAAACTAGTCACAAAAAGACAATTACTGAATGGTTCCATTTACATAAGGTACCTAGAGTAGTCAACTTTATAGGGACAAGAAGTAGAATATTGATTACCGGGACTGAAGGGAAGGGAAAATGGGGAGTGTTCAATGGTGTAGTTTCAGTTTTCCAAGATGAAAATGGTTTTGGAGGTGGATGGGATGGTGGTTGAACAACAGAATGAATGGGCTTAATGCCGTTATACCCTTAAAAATAGTTAAGATGATAAGGTTTATATTAGATGTATTTTACCACAATTAGAAGCAATTTTTAAAACTAGTGCACAATTGACTTTGAGTTGGACAAAACTTCTGTTAGAATGAAATCCACCAAGAAAATAGTTTCCTTTCTTACCTTGTCAAATTCATCATTGAAGTATCCATTCAAAGGGCAGTTGATTTTTAAAAACTGGAAGTAAAATATATTATTTATATATTATGACCTAATTTTTCAGTGATGGAAGATAATGCCATTTAAAATTTGTTGGCTGATATTCACATGTGAATTGCTCTTTCAGGCTATTATATATCCTTTTTGTTAGAAATACGACAGTTTAAGGCTATATTCCATTACTTAAATTTAACAAGGAAGTACGATTTCATAATTACTAATGGTCACCTATAATGATTAATGAATCTTAGAAATGGCGAGAATTGTAGAGGTTATCTAGTCAATGCTCCCCCTGAAAATGGAAGCACGGGTGGGAGGCATTTCTGAAAGCCTGGGGTAAGTCTGGGAGAGGGAGGAAGACAGAGTTGGTTCTCAGGTTGGATCTCCCCAGTATGAAGCATTTAACTTGAACACGAAATTTTCCAGATCCTGAGCCATCATACTGAGTTCAAAGTTCAAATGTTCTTTCAAAGCCAAATAAAAGTAACACTTTGAAATTAGCTCCTAATTAATAGTTTAGTCAGAGTTATGTGTTTCAAGACAAATGGACATCTGTCATACTTGATGATTAAAAGGAAGAGGAAAAACAGAAAAACATTTTCTGATTAGATAATATCAAAGGCAACTTTATGACTGAGTGTCTAGTGGAGACAAAATTGGATTGGCCTGGGATATCATAAGAACTCAAATCAAAGATGAGGTTATTTATGTTTGTCTTGTGCTTAAGGTAGTTCCCTGGTACTGCCCATTTTTCTGTGTCTCATAGCACAGATGATGAGGGATGAGCATTTCTTGATTTTGAGCATGACATTCAAGGTAGGGGTTCCTCAGTACAGATTCCTTGACCATGTTTTTCCTCACTTTCAGAGCCTCTAGTGTGTCTGGTCTGCAATTCACCAAGGAATTAATGACTGGATTTTGAGCTAAAATGCTACAATCCTCACTGTCTCCTGGGCTGACACTCTCTTCTACACTCTTGTTTTCTGTGAATAGTACATCCAAACTCAGTATCATGTGGTGTGAGTCTTGAAATACATATGTGACCTAGTTATAAGATATGAAGCCAAGAGAGAGAATTGAAGATAAAATTGCAATAAAACAGGATGTGATCTGAGACCAACCATATTTCTTAATTCCTCCCTTAATTAAGATAAGGATTTAAAAAAAATGGAGATATCTCTGTGATATCATTTTTCCCTCTTTGATTAATGTTCAAGCCCTGGCATGTGTGTTTTTTTATGGTCTAGTCCCTACCTAGCACTCTAGCTGCATCGATTGTGCGGTGGTTAGTATGTAGTCCAGGTAAAAACTTATGATAAAAAACATCCTGATTTCAGGCCATCTCACCAAAGGCACATTCCTAGCCGGTGCTGGGCTGTGTAGATTGATCTCTGTGTATGTTTGGCTTTCCTACAGGATGCCAAGTCCATGAGGGTGGGCACCCAATTTATTCACCTCAGTGTTCATTGGCTGGAGTACTGTTGAAACAGGCACACTTGAAAGGCTTGAGAAGTAGGTTTGAAATGGAATCAAGCCTCCAGTATAGCCCTACATCATCCTTTGATACCTTATGACCTGATATTTCTGTATCCACAACTGAAGTCCCCACTTGTTTGGGAAATTCTCTGGGGAGCTGCTGACTCTGAGACTTTGCACATGTGTCTCGTCCCGTTCCTGCTTCTTAAAATTTAGCCCAGTTCCTGCTTGGCCTGTCACATTCTTTGAGTGATGAACTTCCAATCATCTTTCTAGGTCCAAGTCAAATTTTAGCTCCATACCTAAGACTTGCTTCCAGTGAGCAGTGTTTCCTTTGCACTCTGTCCTCCTGTTGCCATTATTCCTGCTCTAGCATGTACCATGGGTATTACCATGTTTCTATTTATAGGTCTCTCCCTGCTGCTAGAGTATGAACACCTGTATGGCAGAATGGACATTATTAAATTTTAAACATTTGCTAACGGAATTCAAGAGTGAATGTCTCTATCTCACAGTCTGCAGAAATAGGACAAAATCGCCCCATTTGATTGTGTTTCCTCCTACTTCTGTTTTTAACTAGATTATGAGTTTTTGAGTCTGCTTTTCAAATCTTTTTGTTTGTTCATCTGTATGTTCATTTGTCAAATATGTGCTAGAACCTGGGTTACCATGTGCTAGAAACTGGGAATAAAAACATTTAATATAAGACCTAGCCCCAATTTCAAGAAAAGATAAATGGGATGAAGTTCCCAATACCTAATTAACAACCCTTAAGGCATTCACCAACATCAGCCAAAGGAAATGGTTATGACAAAAGCCAAACCTTTTGAAAAAGGTTAGCCAAGGAAGACACAGGGCATTCTAATATAGCTTGTAGTTACTCCCTACCTGTATTATCTGTGCCCCTTGAAGTAATACCAGGGGACAAACATGAATAGACATTGGCAAAATCCCAAGAATTCTTGCCAGTACCACTCCTTCCCTGCCTATAACAACTTTGGAGAGAATCAAATGGAAAGGGCAAGGAGGAGGCTGGAAGAAGGGGTGTGTCACCTCCGTATCTCACAAGTTCTTGAGTCCATCTCAAGAAAATGGCTGTGGTTAGTGTGTAGTCCAGGTAAAGGCTTTCATTCCTTGGAGCTCACACTAAATTGGGAGCAATAATTCAAAAGCCAAGAGCAGCTGATATGAATAGAGCATAGCTTATTCCTGAATCCTAAGAAATGTGTTTAACAAAACCTTGGTGGCGTGCAGAGTCCCAGTCACCCAGGAATCTTCCCAGCCACAGGCAAGTGACTCCTTCTTTGACCTAGTGCACTCTCTGGAGAAAAGTGGGGATCATAGCACTATCCTGGGCTTAACCTGCAGTTAAAAGGAAAAGATTCTGCACTGAATCTGCACTGAATTCTGTACTGAATTTCCTCTAGGTGGGATTGGAGGCCTAATGGTGTAAGTAGTTCACTCAATACCAATAAGAGCCAAAGACACATGGCCTTTTACCATGATGGGGACTTGGAATGGTTGGCAGTTACTGACTGGAATAGAGCAGACTCCTGGTCCACCCATGATTACTGCTTGGTAGATATCTTAGGTATCATACTGTCTTGACCAAATAATAGGAAAGTATTTATGTCTAGTCTTTAAAAAGAAATTCTATATCTATGCCATATTTTGGGAATTTTCTTTTCTTTGATTTAAACTGTTATTTTTCAAAAGTGGAAGATACTCTAACTGTGGGTTCTGTATTTCAAAAATACATGTTTTGGAATTTCTGTTTTCTTTCCCATGCTACTGCATTTGGTTGGACAAACTAAAGGAAACCTTTAAGTCTCCTTTATTTCTCTTCTTGGAGACCCAAAGCAAGCCATTAGTCTGGGCTGACTGCTGACTTATCTGTACTGGTCTTCTGCTAGTTTCCTAAAGGAGCACCTCACAGCTCCCACTCTGTTCAGTATTACTGAGCACTGTTTATTTCAGCAATGCTCTCATGCCTCCAACCAGTATCTCTCTCCATTCTGACCTTGAGGGAGCTACATCTTCCAAAAGGCCATGTAGAATAAATAAGAAGAATGGAATATTTTCATGTTGAATGATACATGCCTTTGCTATTCCCTATTCTAGATCTCACGCATCATTCGTACTCCCTGGGGAAATGCCCTCCTGGTTGGGGTTGGCGGATCAGGAAAGCAGAGTCTGACCAGACTGGCTTCATTCATTGCTGGCTACACATCCTTCCAGATCACTCTGACAAGGTAACAAGATTTCACTTTAATTAACCCGAAATGGGTTTTGACTAAAGGTTCTCAGGGGCTACCTGGAATTAAGATTCTATTTTTCTTATACATAAAAATCACAACAGTTTTTTTCCTTCAGTGTTGACTTTTCATCTTCTCCTTCTAACTTTTGGTATAAGCCCTGAAATTTTCATATTAATAATTTGCTTTTAAACATTTCAGCCTCTCACTATAGTGAGTAGCTGCCTTCCTGTTTTTGTTTTAGGTATGATGTGAGTATGATGTGGATTCTTTTTGGTGCATTTCATAAGACATTTATCCCTACTAAATGTCAATTCAGATTTCAAGAATATTAATAAACTGGAAAATAGATGAAAATTTATATATATTTATTCATTCATACATTTAAAACTATTTATTGAGCATCACCTATGCATTAGGCACTGGCATGGTGCTGAGGAGAGTACATGGTAAACAAGGTAAGCCTGGCATACGCTATCTGAAGTTTATGATGATTCAAGGTGCACAGACAATTAAGCAACCCATCAATAAGGTGTGATACATAGGTGCTATCTATGAAAAGGAAATAAATGCAGACCAGGTTCTGTTGAAAACAGGGGAGGGACTTCTAATCTAGTGTAGGGGATGGTGAGAAGAGGCTTCGTGGAGAATGAGATGTTTCAACTGAAACCTGAATGTGAGTCAAAATTATCTCAGAGAAGAGGACTGGTAAAGAAGGTTCTAGGTAAAAGAATGAACATGTGTGAAGTCCATTCAAGGCCCTGGAAGAAGTTAAATGTGGCAGGGTGTACAAGGTAGGGTGGAAAGTGGGAAAGGAAGACAAGGGGTCATGAGTAAGTGGGACTTCATCCTGGAGCAATAGGAAACCATTAATAAGTTACCACTGTGGGAGGCATGTCAGATTTGTATGCAGTACAGAAAATGGATGGAAGGAGCTAAACAGAACAGTCATATGGCTGTCTCAGGCATCTAGAGATGAAGGTATCAAGAGTGGGAGCAGTGAGGATGGAGATAAGATGGATTCCAGAGATCATTAGAAAGTTGAGCTTATGGACTTCTCGATCCTGATTCTGGCTTGTGAAGCTAGGTAAATGGTACCACTCCTCATCAAGATGGGGAACCCCAGAAGGCTTATCCTCAGTAGTATGTATGTAGTGCAAGGAAAATTAGGAAGAAAAAAGTCAATATGAAGAGATAAGCAGGGGTAATTCAGGGATACTAAACAGAACTTGAGGGTTAACCAAGATGAGATTCAGGAAGCTGGTTTGAGAAGTTTAGTTGGGTTGAAAATTATTAAAGGTTAATTTCTAGGTGTAGCAGCAGAAAATCTTGCCTATTGGGCATTGATCTAGAGCAGTGGCTTGACCTAATAGAGAAAAGTATATAGCTGACCTGTCTCATTGATGGAAGTCCATGGATATATGCATAAGCCCATTTAATTTTTAAAAGAGCTTTATAGGTTTGCCAGGCATATAACATTAGCCTATCTTAAAGTTGAGATCTCAGATTGGAAATCCCAGATCTTCCTGGGAATTGACCACAATATTATTAGCTTCTGGTCTATCTTGACTCTCACTGCACCATGCTGCCTCAGTAAACATCTCTTAAATCCTCTCTCTGTGATAAATTACTTCCTCTGCATGTCATACTGGAAATGCTTCATTATTGATGAAAAGGGTAGGTCAAGGCCTCCTTGCCTTCTCATAGCCTTCAAGATACCATCCTACTGCTAAGCCTTCACACAGCCATGTGGCCAAGGTTTGAGAGCCATGGCATTTGCTTCTATGACTCAGGTCATATTATTTTACCCCCTTGACCCAGGGGTCTGGGTGGAAGTTTTCACATATCACAAGAAGCTGGGGCAAGATATTTTCCTTTGTTGTTGTTTTTTGGTGACTATGTTTTTTGATATTTTTTTCTAAGATCTCACTTCTCAAGACATCTTCTTAAAATATTGATGTGTACTAGTGGTCCTTCTGATTCTAGGGTTTAGACTATAGATGTTAAAAAAGCAAAGAGTATAGAAGTTAAAAAGTTAGTAGCTTTTAAAAAATCAGAATGCCATTTGCTCTGTCATCTGAACTCTTGAATTTATTTAATGACACTAAGTTCAAATAATAATTTAGTAAATCTGAGTCCCAGGGCCAAAATATCTTTATTTTTACTTTTTGCAGTAATGGGCTACTCTACACTGGGACCTTTGTAACATTCCATGATTGCAGACTAATTTCCACCAAACTATTGCTTTTGAAAGTGAAAAAAGATTTATATTGGGATATTTTATAATGTTTCTAGCTATTCTACTACAGTTTACTGATTGCTTAGTAAACCCTTGCATGTGGGACCCAAAGATGTAATGAAAATAATTGTGTTGGGGGTGAGGAGGGCACCATTATAATTGGGTATCTCCCTTACCCCGTATAATGAAGGTTTGAAAAGATTTAACTTAGTTTAGTTTAATTTGTGAGGTATTTCTAAAACATCATTGTAGATAGTGCATAACATAGATTCCAATTTAGCTTTTCTATTATCTTTACCAAAAATTATTTTCAAAATGAAACATACACACTTTAAAATGACATTTAGTTGTGGTCAACATTATGTTTTTGTTTCAGGTTTACTTTTCACTCTAGATTGTTTTGTGTGTAAAAATTATGTTTTAGCCCTGGCTGGTGGCTCAGTGGATGGGCACCAGCCTGCAAACCCAAAGGTCACTGGTTTGATTCCCAGCCAGGGCACATAACCAGGTTGCAAGCCAGGCCTCCAGCCAAGTCTGTAGCTGGAGGCAGGTGAGAGGCAGCCATACGTTGATGTTTCTCTCCCTTTCTTCCTCCCTCCCTGCCCTTCTCTCTAAAAATAATGAATAAAATATTTAAAAAATTATGTTTTACAAAATGTAGAACTTAAAAAATCAGTTTCATCTTTGCTAGTAAATATTTTACTTGACTTGATGTTAACTGGACTTGTGGTGATCATTGCACAAAATACAGGATGGGGAAAAAGTAGGTTTACAGAGTTCGTATGGAAAATAATTCAATAATTAATAAATAATATAAGAATAAATTCTGTGTTTGCATACTCACAACTGTAAACCCACATTTGCTCCAAACTTTATACAAATATTAAATTATTATATAGTGTACACCTGAAATTAGTATAATGTTATATGGCAGTTCACCTCAATGAAAAAGTTCTTTCTTTACTTAGGTGAATAACAAAGTACTCAAAACTTTGGTACTCCGTGCTAAATAACTAATAGAATAGCTACTAGAAACTGAAAGAAATTAAAAAAAATCAGTTTCACCTTTATAAGTAAATATAATGAACTGGTAGTGTTCATATACATTAAAACACCTGTCTGATGGAACAATACCAACTTTTTTTTTTTTTTTTTTTTTTTTGTAAACTAAATGGTATAAAGCATTGTTTTAAGGATCTTTTTTTTCTTCCCATCAAAATAATTTAGCTAATGACACAGTGACAATGTTTTCTCAGATCCTACAACACATCAAATCTGATAGAAGACTTGAAAATGGTGTACAGAACGGCTGGTCAGGAAGGCAAAGGGATCACTTTCATTTTCACAGACAATGAGATCAAGGATGAGTCATTTCTGGAATATATGAACAATGTTTTATCATCCGGTGAGGTAGGAGCTCATTTACTCCTCAGGTGCTTTGTCTCTTCAGATTCCCTCCAACTTTAGAGGGGCCTGTATTTCCTTGCATGAGAGTTGGGAATAAGTGCTATTATTGGGGATTAGGTGGTCAGTTTGAACAGTGGCTTTTTCTATTGGGCTTTTGGAGAATAAAACTCCCAACATGTGGAGCTGTATACATAGAAAACCTCAATGAGTGCTCCAAGTGAAAAATGCAAAAACAGATGAGAGGCTATAAGGACAGTTTGTGACTTTGCAATTGATAAAATTGTGCATTTAAAAATGTGGTTTACCTCATCCTGGAGACTGTTGGTTAATTTTCTGAAGGTGAGTTTGAGAGCATACATGGAGGAAAGACATTTATTGAGCTACCTGCTTATATCTGTTTTCTTAGGTCTGTACTGAATTTGAATGTCTGCACTTTTTCCAGGTCTCCAATCTATTTGCTCGTGATGAAATTGATGAAATTAATAGTGATCTCATATCAGTCATGAAAAAAGAACACCCCAGACGTCCTCCGACCAATGAGAACCTGTACGACTACTTCATGAGCCGGGTCCGACAGAACCTTCACATAGTGCTTTGCTTTTCCCCGGTGGGGCAGAAATTTCGAAACCGAGCATTAAAGTTTCCTGCCCTGATTTCAGGATGCACTATTGACTGGTTCAGCCGATGGCCTAAGGACGCTTTAATCGCTGGTTAGTGTGGTGGAGATTTTAATGTCAGAGATTCTGATTTACACGGTTTGTTTCTTTACATTCTATGCTGCTTGCTGTCTCTGTACTGTATTGAGTCACAGTCACGTTGTCCAAGGTGAGAGGATTTTTGCAAGAGGGTGTTCTTTCTTATTTGGTTGCTTGTTTTCCCCAGAGCATTGTTATCAGAGAATGAGATCTTTGGTCTGTATCCCTTTGCATTAATATATAATGATTCTAGTTCTGGAACTATGTCTCAGGGGGATCCCCAGGCAGGTTCTAGAATGTCATAAGAAACCACTGAATTTTTAATTTGATAGCATTTGTGTTCTTTTTTAGGTGGGTTGACAGCCTACGTGAGTAGTTTAAGCCATGTATCTCTCGGATGTTTTCTTTTCGTGGCTGCAGTACTGGAAATCAAATCAGAAATCATTATCTAGCGATCCTCCGGTGGTGTCTGTCCTCATGGAAGGGTGTTCACCAGAGGGTTCTGTGATGGGGGCCCCTGCTGCATCTGCTTCTATCTGATCTTACATCCTATGGAACATGAATGCTTCTCTTACTCCGTAAATAGAATTGAACGTAAAAATAGTAAAGAAGATGCTAAAGATCAGTCATTTAGTTGTTTTTTTTCTTTTTCCAGCTTTCGGTGAGAATTTATCTGTGGTTATTTTAGATGAGAGAGTTACTTAGGTCTCTCCTCTGACATATTATATCAGAACCTCAGGGGAACCTGATTCAATGACACTGGCTTTCAATCTTTTTGTCTGATTATTGTACTTTAATAATGATTAAGAAGAGTCTTATTCCTCAGACTTAAATTTTCTATCATTTAAAGTCTCTTTGAGATTTCTGAGTGTCTTAATTTATTACCTTTCAGTGTGTATGGTAAACTGTATTTATAACCAAGTTGATAAATAGTCTCTATTACATAGATGTAAGTGCTGTCTACAATTACTGCATTCATTTAGTGATCAGTTTGTAGTGGTGAAAAGATACCATTTTTTATTTCTTTGCCAACTATCACGTGATAGGTTCGTTCACTTGAATCCTTCTCTTTGTCTTCCTTTTTATTGGTCATTTCCTAAATATTTGCAGTTCTTATGTGTATTACTTAATATTTTAAGTATTTTAAAGGAAATCCATAAGTCATTTTCCCCTAAGATTCAGAAGGGTGGCTCTGATAAATTTTAACTGCATCATGTAAAATCCTTTAACTTCTTGGGGAAGAGAACATTATCATCCTCCTTTCTGACTCCATGGCATGGTCCCAGGGTGGGTGTGGAGCAGACACTTAACATGTATGTGGGGATTGGTTAGCTCTGACTTTGTGGTCTCTTCTTAAAATAGGAAATGCTGTTTGAGACTCATCCCATGTTTGGCATTGTTGGGAAGATAAAGGTGGATAAGAGGAGGTTTTTACCCAAACATTTTATTTTTTTAATTTTTTTAAAAAGATTTTATTTATTATTATTTCCAGAGAGACGAAGGGAGAGAAGCAGAGAGGGAGAGAAACATCAATGTATGGTTGCCTTTCACCTGCCTCTAGCTACGGACCTGGCTGGATACCTGGCTTGAACCTGCTTATGTGCCCTGGCTGGGGAATCGAACCAGCGACCTTTGGGTTCGCAGGCCGGCACCTTATCACTGTGCTATCAGCCAGGGCTATTACCCAAACATTTTAAAAGGATACTGTAAATTAAAACTGACTGCAAATGATCAGCTGCTACATTTAAGAACAAGTTGGCCCAGGCACAAAAAAGTTTAGTAGTGAACATCCCACATGCCAAAGGCAGTCAGAACCTAGGGGAATTAAGGGTATGACAGGTTCTGAGGAAAAATATGAATGAGATTGTTAAATATGAGTACCAGGTGGGCACTGATTTCCGAGTTATTTGTACCACTTTTGTCCTTATGTAAACCATAACGCAGGCTGGCTGCTGCCCAAAACCTGCAGCTGTGTGAAAGAGACTTCATTGTATAAGTATCAGAAAACAAGAAGTGATAGGCTTAAAGTGTGATAGTTTTATATATGAAAGGGGAAAATAAAATTATTGATGTCATAGGCCTGGGACCAAAAATACTGACTTGTATCTACCACGGCTATAAAAAATGGTATGGAATCCTAAGAAATGTCTGAGTCTTTTAGAAGTAGCCAGTTAACTTTTACAATGGCAATTCATGTTCGTATTTTACATGCTGTTGTCTTCATTCTTTCTAGTTTCTGAACACTTCCTGTCTTCCTACAATATTGACTGCAGTTTGGAAACCAAGAAGGAAGTGGTCCAGTGCATGGGCTCCTTCCAGGATGGGGTAGCGGAGAAGTGTGTGGACTATTTCCAGAGATTCCGGCGTTCTACCCATGTGACTCCCAAGTCATACCTCTCCTTTATTCAGGCCTATAAATTTATCTATGGAGAGAAGCACATGGAGGTGCAAACTTTGGCCAATAGGTAAATGTCAAATTCAAATACAGAGTTACTTTAAAAAATATCAGTGGCTCTTAATGGGGGTCAAAGTTGGTCCTAGTGAACATTATTTTTTGTTTGTTTGTTAAAAGTTGGGTGGTGGGGGCATGAAGTGGTGCTTCTGGTGTCAAATGAGTAGAGGTCTAGGCGGCTGCTAATCATCCTACAGTGCACGGGACAACCTCTGCCTCAGAGAACTCTTCATCCCCAAGTGCAAAGGTTGCTGAGGTTGAAAACCCCTCCTCTCAAGCCTATGCAGAGGATTATGGTTGCTAGGGGCTTTATTCTTGCCCAACAGGATAAAATGTTGCCAAGAAATTTTTGTGGTGTACCACTTTGTCTAATAATGACTGACATAATTATCGAAGTAGTAGACCTGGAAAAAAAGACCCAGACATCTGCTTCTCCCTCCTTTCATACTGTCCCATCAGCCTTTCTGAATGTCTAGAATAGTCTGTCTGATGTTCTCTGCATCATGAATACCTGATTTTGCCGAAGTTCATTCCAAATTTCATTCCCTTCCCTGCTCTTTCTGACCACTCATACCTTCTGCCTAGATATGGCCAGAAATAGCCACGGACGTTGCATGGGGGACACCGGGTGGGTGATTGGACCAAAAAACTGATGGTTCCAATCTTTACAATGCATTACTTCAGGTTCAGGCAGGCAGACAGCTAGTCCCTTCCTGATGCTAATTCTCAGGGCTTTAAATTCCTTTTTTCTTTTCATCCCAATTCTTTCTTCTTTTAACCTCATTGGTCTCTTTTGACAAGCAAGAGTCATTCATTTTGCTTCCTCCTAAGATCGAGCTTCAAGCTTTTGAAGTCTGTGTCATCTAGCTAAACTTCATTGAGCATATTACCTGCATGATACAGATTCTAGACCCACTTTGGTTCCTGATATCATGCAAAATGTTTTTAGCAGGTTTTCTCTTCCTACGCACACAGTCTATGGAAAACTTATATACAGTATATCTTTAGGCTAGAATTAAGTCTGGCCCTGTACTCTCTCTATCAAGCCCTGGTGGATTTGCTATTTGTATGTATGTGTACTCCCTAAAATATGGTCATTACTATCTATAATGGTAGACCTCTTGGAAAATGTAGCTAGGCACCACAAAATTTCACATTGGTCCCTTGGACATTTCAATTCCAGGATGAACACTGGATTGAAAAAGCTAAAAGAAGCTTCGGAGTCTGTTGCAGCTCTCAGCAGAGAACTGGAGGTGAAAGAAAAAGAGCTCCAAGTGGCAAATGAGAAAGCCGACATGGTGGGTGGATCTTCACATGTGTGCCATATTCAATTTGCATTGCCAGTTTACAAATATTAATGATCTATGCATAGTTGCAAAGGTAAAGCCACAAAAGTACAAATTGCTTATTTACATTAGCATAGAACACTCAGTTTTAGGTATGAAAATTTTTATAAGTGGACAAAATCAAGAAATCAAGGCCAAAATGTGCCTTCTCGGCTCAGTCTTTGGTAATTTTTGATGAGTTTTTTTTATTTTTTATTTTTTTATGTTGAATTAGGTCTTAAAAGAAGTGACGATGAAGGCCCAGGCTGCTGAAAAGGTCAAGGCTGAGGTGCAGAAGGTGAAGGACAAAGCACAGGTGATTGTAGACAGCATCTCTAAAGATAAAGTCATTGCAGAAGAGAAACTGGAAGCAGCCCAACCAGCTTTAGAAGAAGCAGAAGTGGCCTTGCAGGTAAATCTGTGTGATGCAACAGCTGTCAAGTTTAGAGCCAAAGAGGAGGACTAAGAAAAGATGCTAACAATAGTAAACTCTATACTACTTAAGGCCAAAGCTGTCTCTATAGGAACAACTTCAAGTAATACCCTTTGCTTGGAGATGTTATTAGCTCTTTATAGATTTTGCATGTGCTACTTCACATCTCATTTCCTCTCTCATGATTGATTGATGGGCAATGTCATTTCATGGCACTCAGGAGTCCTGGGTTCTCATTTCTACTCTGTCACCAAATAAGCTATATGACTTTGAGAGAGCTGCATAAAATTGCTAAAATATCACTTCCCTCCTCATTCCATGAGGCCATTGTAGTGGTTCTGTAAGACATAATATTTTATGAGTTTATCTATGAATTATCCATATGAAGAACTACTGATCTAAAGTAGCTCATTAATGTCACAGTTTGATCAGGCTTCCAATGCAATTATTTAATGCAATTGTGGTGGTGATAGCAAATAGTGAAATTAGGAGGCTGGATTCTGAGGAAATATGATGAGTTTAGTGAACTAGGTCATATCTCAGGGGGCTTGGTCAAGTTTTGAAGTGTCAGTTAAAACGTTTTTGGGCTTAATATAAGATTGCATTTACTTCGTCTTATTCATCTGCCACCTTATGTAACTGATACCTGGATGAAAAGCTGCCGGAGAAAGGGAACATTGCTGGTTGGCCCACTGCTAATTCAGGTTACACAATCTCAGTGGAACACACATTTATTTGATGATGCAATTATTATTTTTACCACTTATTTTGCATACTTCCTGAAACATTTCTGAATCTGTTTGATCCAAATGAAGTCTTTAAGCTTTTGGACTCAATGTACAATATATGAATTAGATCTTGCCTTCTTTATATCTTTCCAACCTATCACACTACACTTACATGAGACATGTCTTCCACTGTGGCTTCACCATCCCCCAGGTCACTGGTAGAGCTTCCTTAGACCTTGAAGTCCTCCAGGGTCTCCAGTCTGTCAGATTGGTGGGCACCTCATCTCTCCTCCTTGAAAAAACTTACTGAGGCATGATTGACATGCAGAAAGCTATACTTATTTAATGTGTACAACTTGATGAGTTTGTGGACCAGTATACACCTATGAAACCATCAATACCACAAAGCCATAGAAATATCTATCACCTTCTAAAATTTTATGCTGTATAGATCTCTAGAATTTATTTATTTAGCATGACTGAAACTTTGTACCCTTTGACCCTCACCTCCTTTCTCCTCTCTATAGCGTCTGCCAACCGCAACTGCTTCTATGAGTTTATTTTAGATTATACCTATAAGTGAGATCATCCAATATTTATCTTCCTGTGTTTAGCTTTATTACACCTGTAGGGCCATGTCATAATGGAAGGATTTCTTTCTCTTCTTTTTAAGGCTGAATTTTATTTTTATATAAAATATGTTCTTTATTCATCAGTGGGCATTCAAATTGCATCTGTGTCTTGGCTTTTGTGAATAAGGCTGCAGTGAACATGGGAATGCAGCAGTCTCTTTGAGATTTTGATCTTTATCCTCCCTCCTCCCCAACCTTTATTAGGCTTGTTGCCTTCTTTGAAAGTGTTTGATCAACAGAGAAAAGACAATGATACTGTAAAGAAACTTCTAAATCTTTATTGAACTCATGATGCCTAATGGCATCATAGGAATAAAGCATATGGCATCTCAGGTCTTGCTTAAATATCTGCATTTTCCTAAGACTTAAAAGGCTTAGCATCTCTTTTTAATATTATAAACTATTTTCCAGGATCCTCCTGATTTAGTGCTCTCTATAATTTTTCAAATATTCATCATGTAATCATTAGTACATAATGTGTGGGAACAGGGGTAAGATGATGGGGTATGTGTGAGACAGTTTTCATAATTTCTTTCATTGGTTGTGCCTCTATCTTATTGCCTCTTAGGGAGCTTTTCAAATCTTGAAATATGGTAACCTCAGTTTATACAAAGAAAGTTCCATGTACATCCAAACTAACAATGTGGCATCAGGTTGTATAAATTGATACAACAAATAAGGTGACAGCAAAGAATGTCTCTCTTCCTAACTCAGTGCTAATCTGACTTGATGCAAATATACAAAATGCCTCCAGATGTTAAATAACTATTATACTGCAGTGACGTATGGAAGATTATATAATGGTCATATTGCTTTGCCTGATGAGAAAAGAGGATCTCAATATTTAGCTGAAATAGGTTGAACTTCATACATAACCCTCTCCCTAACTCCCTTTACTTGGGTTACCTTAAAATAATAAGCCCAGTCCTGCTAGAAAAGTCCCCTTCCTAAAGTGAGAGTAAAATAAGCATGTTCTGCTTTTATTTCTTATATAACTTTAATTTGACCCTACTTTCCTCATTGGCTGCTATTATATTTCTTTCCTTTTTTATATAGCCAGACATCTCAAAATAAAGGTCTACCTGCCATCTCTAGTTTCTTTTTTTAAGAACACAAATTCTTCTTTACTTCACAAATACTAGTCTGTTGAGACTAACCTTTTCAAAGTATGTAGTTACATTTCTAATTATCAAGTTCAGTGATTCTCTTCTTTTCTTTCCCAGTCCTTGGAGAAAACATCATTAGCTTTGATGAGAAGGACATTGGGTGTTTTCTTTTGGCAGGAAGGAAGCAGATGCAAATAAGGTACTAGGTTTTCAAGATCTGGAAGAAATGGATATATACTGTTTGTCCTAGCAAGGGGGCTGTATCAATTTATCATATTTAATATTTTCTCAATACTTTTTCCATAAAGAGTTTAAGAGGTAGAATAGTTACTATCAACCACAGCAGTCCTACATGATTATTAAATAATTTACACTATAAGAATATCCATATTGGAAATGGAACAGAACTTTTCTAACAACTTACTGAAATTCTTACTGCCTAAGTTCTGTCATTTAAAGGTCAGTTTCCAGCTAAGAAACCTCTAATTATTCAATCTGTCAGCCCTGGGGCTACCCTGTAGTGTCAGTCCACTGTGACAAGTCAGAGTTCTTTAAGAGAGAGAGGTAGATTCTTGACCTACATAACTAATGAGTCAGAAAGTGCTGCAAATACTAGAGTTCTCCTGGCTGAGAATCCTTGGTATGTACATAAGTGCTGACTATTCCTTTTTCTTTTAGATTCCACCCTTCTCTTTTCTGACACTAAGTGGCCTGTACAGTTCCAGGGAAGTCACAGCTCCTTATCTGCTCATCAGCGTTTCTCTCCTTGTTGTCATTTTGAATTGTAAACATTCGAACTTTTAGGGATGTGGGTTTCTTTGGGATTAAATATGTATCTAGTCCCCATGATGACATCTTACTTAAAAGTGCTTGTTTTCCTCTGTCAACATCATTGCATTTAGAGATGAAAGATTTATCTGCGTTTTTTCATCTGAGGTTGGATGATACCCTCCCTTCCTCCCCCAGACCATCAAGCCTTCAGACATTGCCACTGTCCGCACGCTGGGCCGGCCCCCTCACCTCATCATGAGGATTATGGATTGTGTGCTGCTGCTGTTTCAAAGGAAAGTCAATGCAGTGAAAATTGACCTGGAAAAAAACTGTACAATTCCTTCCTGGCAGGAATCTTTAAAACTGATGACTGCAGGGAACTTTTTACAGAACTTACAGGTCGGTAGTTCAAGTTTTTATGACTTGGTAGAATTTCTTTACGTATAAAATATGAGTAATGTATCATTTATACATTTGAAAATATCTTCTTCCACATTCTGCCTTAGTTGTTCATTGCATTAATGGTTTCTTTTGATAAATAAATGCTTAAGTTTAATGTAGCCCAATTATTCAGTATTTTCCTTACATGCTCTCTGGGCTCTTCTTAGAAAATCCTTGTCCACCTCTAAGGGAAAATAAATGCTTCTGTATGTTCTTCTATATGTTCTTTATTGTTTACATTTAAATTTTGAGAAAACAAATTGGGAATACTCAACCCACATGCATGTCCCAAGTCATAACCTGAACACTTGTATTCAGTTTTGAGTTCAGCATTGCCCAGTGGCTGCTGTGGCTAGATCGTCTTGCAGCAGCTCTGAGGATATGTAGCTTATGGAACTAGTGGGCTATCTAGAGTTGTCCAGAAAATTAAAATGTGAGATTCCGTGAAGTAAGAGCCACTGTGAAGGAACAACAGACTGAATGGAAAGGAAGTGGTGATGAACTTTGCTTGGGCGCATTGGAATGGCAATGGTGGCAGGGAAGTTTTCATAGGTAAGTGTGGTAATGGACTTAAATCCTGGCAAGTGACTCTGGGCTCCTGCATTGTATATCAGGTGTCAGAGCAGCTATATATCCTGGAAGCTCTCTTGCAATTTGCCTTCTGCCACCAACATTCTTAACTTGCTCCCCATTATTCTTCTGGTATTTTTTCTGGCTTCCTTTTTCAAGTTTCTTTAAAGAAACGTGTTACCAGAATAAACTCAAAATGGATAAAAGACTTAAACATGAGCCATGACATCATAAAATTCCTAGAGAAAAACATGGGCAGTAAAATTTCAGGTGTACCACACAGCAGTATTTTTGCTGATCTATCTATCCTCTAGGGCAAGGAAAATAAAGGAAAGAATAAACAAATGTGACTACATCAAATTAAAAAGCTTCTTCACGGCTAAAGAAAACATCATCAAAATGAAAAGGGAACCAACCATATAGGAAAATATTTGCCAATGATACCTTGGACAAGGATTTGATCTCCAAAATATATAAAGAACTCATATGATTCAACACGAGGAAGGCAAACAATCCAATTAAAAAATCAACAAAAGACTTGAACAGACACTTCTCCAAGGAAGACATACAGAGGCCTATAGGCATATGAAAGAATGTTCAACATCACTAGCCACCAGAGAGATGCAAATGAAAACCACAATGAGATACCACCTCACACCTATCAGAATGGCCATCATTAACAAGTCAACAAACAATAAGTGCTGGTGAAGGTGTAGAGAAAAGGGAACCCTGGTACATTTGGTGGGAATGCAGACTGGTGCAGCCACTATGGAAAACAGTATGGAATTTCCTAAAAAGATTAAAAATGGAACTGCCCTTTGATTCACTGCTTGGATTACACCCAAGAATTCTGAAACACCAATTCAAAAGAAGCTATGCACCCCTGTCATAGCAGCATTATTTCCAATACCAAGTGGTGGAAACAGCCTAAGGGTCCATCAGTAAATGAGTGGGTCAAAAAACTGGTACATTTATACAATAGAATACTATTCAGCAGAAAGGAGGAACTCCTACCCTTGCCAGTAGCATGGATGGAACTAAAGAGTATTGTTCTAAGTGAAACAATCCAGGTGGTGAAAGACAAATACCATATGATCTCACCTATGAGAGGAACCTGATGAACAAAACAAACAAACAAGTAAAATAGAACCAGAGACATGGAAACAAGGAACACACTGACAGTGATCAGAAGGGAGGAGGGAGGGGGATAAGGGGGCAAGTAGGGAAGGATCTAGTCAAGTAACTAGAATAAATGACCCATAGACATGACAACAGAGTGGGGATTGACTGTGGGAGCAGGGATTGGGT
This sequence comes from Noctilio leporinus, assembly GCA_004026585.1. Lineage (NCBI taxonomy): Eukaryota > Metazoa > Chordata > Mammalia > Chiroptera > Noctilionidae > Noctilio > Noctilio leporinus. Next base: position 69,403 of record PVIW01006378.1, on the reverse strand, counting down.
AGGGCAGGGGAGAGCAAAAACAGAAAATTGAGACAACTGTAATAGAACAGTAATTAAAACGAAAGAAAAAAGGAAGGTGTGTTAAAACAGATCTAAATGAGATTGTGTTCTATCCTACATTGTGTATCTTCTGTGAAGGCTTATTTCATTGAGTTGTTTAGGCACTAATTTTTTTCTTCTATTTGGAAAACACTTAACCATCCTTTTTTAAATGATCAAATGCCACTTTTAAGAGGTTCAATTTCATTGTTTGTTCAGTACTTTCTCTTAGTGCAAGAAGGCATTCTTTACCCATTTCTGCTATTTAAAATTTTTTATTGCTCCAGAAGATAACAATTTGCCATATTCTTGATAGTTCTATGATTAAAAATTAATTCATCACCCTCAAGGCCTAATGTCTCAGTTATTATCTTTACATTTCAGGTGAGTTCAATAGAACCTCTGTCTGAATGTATTGAGGATTTAGTTGCCACTATATGCTAAATATATCTGTCCTTAGGCTAAATATTTCTCTGTGTGTTTGTTTTTTCCATTATTGATTTTATGGGTTTGTAATTCACCTATTTAGGACTAATGATATGAACATTTTATTGCTTTGGAAATTCTAATAACCATATTAGCATTCATCACAGAAATAATTTCCTTGTTCCTTGGATTGGAGAAAATTTATTTAGATATCTTGTCCACAGAAGATAAAATGTATTCTGACCTTTTTGCTGTCATTACTTACTCTCTTTTCACCTTTAGGACTTTTGCCTGATGTCCTGAACTTTTGACAAAATGTGATGTCATTCATCCTTGTCAGGGCTCAATAGCACTGTGCGCTAATGTGAATATGACTTAGTGAGAAGAAGTATTTTGACTTCATTTTACTCTTTTTTTCATAGCAATTCCCAAAAGACACAATCAATGAAGAAGTGATAGAGTTTTTGGATCCTTACTTTGAAATGTCAGACTACAACATTGAAACTGCTAGACGTGTGTGCGGGAACGTAGCTGGACTTTGTTCCTGGACCAAAGCCATGGCTTCCTTCTTTTCTATAAACAGAGAGGTGCTGCCTCTGAAGGTAAGCCTCCTGGGTAGAACTGCATGACAAGGGCCGGGAAGGGGTCTATAGCTCAACTGGTTTTGTCTTTTCATACAGTACAAGAGTTTTCAGCCTTTGGTAATGTACTCAAGTTCACAGGAACAACAGGAGACAAGAGAGGCTGTATACAAGATGTTTTTTCTTCTTTGTACTCTTACTCCAATCAGAATGGTGTGAGCCTTTAAGTATGGATCCTCTGTAAGGGTACCCAGCCCATGTGGGTGGCTAGATAGTTTTCTACACATTGTCAACTTCAAAAAAAAAAAGAAAGAAAGAAAGAAAAAACGAATGAACATAAAGAAACACAGAAAACTGTAGCACGGAATCATCTGATAATGTCCAAGGTCTCCTGCTAGGAAATCCTATAAATAGAGTAGACACATAGATAAATGGTAGTGGCTGGTCTTGATTGCAGGGCATGACATAGTATTCTCTCTCCTTTGTCCCTCAGGAAAGACACTGAATGTTATCTCTTTATGATTTAATGTGATTTGAGAGGATGCCTATGTATCCCTTTGCATAATTGCCTTTCCACACTGCATTTGTACACAGCCTACTACCATTCAACAACACTTAGTCTTCAGCAGATAAATAAACAAGTACATGTTTTGAAAATAGGATATCGATGTCCTCGAAATTATACCTTATGGCTTGGTTGATTGTTTTGCTTTTGTATGACTCTGGCTTCTTTCAACCATCAACTAAAGTCTAGTTATGCTTATAAACCCAAGAAACTTAATTATCATATAGAAATAATCAAAAGTAGAAAGGATAGAGATAGAGTTGCAAGTCCCATTTTATTTTCTGATTATTACTATACCAAGACTATTCTGGTGTGGAGGCCCTTGTAGTCCTAGGGCAGCCTTAAAAGGAAAGAGCCACATTTGGTTCAGAGACTTTCAGAGCAAATAATTGATGTTGAGCTGTCTGAAAGTCTGAATTTAGGAGCCATTGAAGACTCCAGCATGGCTCAGAAAAACAACATTCTGATAGTGACTGAATTATAACCACCATATCAGATGAAAAGTACAGGGCATCCTTGATAATTTTTTCAGCATACATATTGTCTTTAAGGAAATTACAGTTGAGTTCATGATGGATAGTTTTAATTTTGTCATAATTATTTTAAATAAATTGAGCTAAATGTAGTATGAAATAGTGGCATTCTAAAAAAGGCTTACATAAGAACAGCAGTCTCCTCCCTTATGTCCAGTACATTTCAGCCTCCACCTGGTCCCAGGAGAATCTGGACCTTCCAGTAGGAAGTAAAAGGAATTACCATCAGAGTGGGACCTTTCATTTGCTTCTGGAACCTATACTTCTCTTCTTGGAAAGTCTGCTCTGGGAGTGCCTTCCTGTATTCTTAGCAGCACCCCTCATTGGGAACATTTCTTTTGTCACGTCCTTCATAATCACAGTCAGAAAAATAAACATGGTCACAAAATGTAGATCTTATGCATTCACTATGTGGGGAAAAGTAGAAGATAAAGGGAATATAAATTACCATTGGGCAATTTTGCTTAATATGTTAAAAAAATACAGACCAAGGCCCATAACCTCTCTTATTCCTGCAGGTGCTTCCCTCACAAACTCCTGCTTCCTAAGTGAAGACAGGTTAAGGATACTCCTCATTAAACTCCACTTGCAAACTCTTTTATGCTAATTTGTAATGGAGACACATAGGGGCCATTCTCTTTTATTCACAACCCCTATAAATGGGCCAACTGACTTCTAGCAATGAATAAACTTAAATATTAATTATAACAGTAGCAATTTAGATTCTCTTCAAGTTCATTATAATGATATCTCTCCTTGAAAACTCTATGAAAGCCAGTAAATATTAGTCCATATAAACATAACATTATAACAGGAAAACTTAAATATTGAATACAAACAATAATAATAACAATATCTATTATTTACTGAACTTGTATGTCAGGTCACACACTTGTGTTTTTACATATGTTATTTTATCACACACATGCACACACTAACTCACTCACACACAGACATATACTCAAATTCTAAAAGGTAGTTTTTAATATCTCAATGGAGAAACTGAGGCTCAGAGTTTAAATAACCTGAATAGAGTCCTGCAACTTCTATTGTGAGCAGTTGGATGTGAAAGATTCTATACATTTTAGTTAGCAACTTTTCAGAGCTTCAGTTAAAAGAAACTTGTTAAAGTAAATTCTTACCACAAAAAATGTTTTTAAAGATCATCATTTGTTCTTAAATACTTCAGAAAGAAGATTGCTTTCATAGTAGATCTCACCACTATAGTTAATTTTACAGATTTTAAAAAAAGAAATTTGGTTTCAGAAAAATTTTCAAAAGAATTAAATTCCTGTAAGCATGGGCTGTTTTTCTACCCCATCTTTTGCTAATACTGCTTTTGATTATGCTTATTGAGTCTAACTTAGTAGCTTCTTTAAAACAAATATTTTTAATTGGTCATAGCTCAGGGTATCAATTCTTTTTAGGAAAGCAAGCATTGTATGAAGATTACAGGAACAACATCAAGATTACTACTACCCACAAAACCTTAGAACTTTATATTCCGTGAACAGTCATGTTCCATCCTTTGTCTGGTTTTAACACCCTCATCAATAGTGATCAGTCCTGACTGGTGCAAAATAGAACCAGAGGCATGGAAACAAGGAACAGATTGACAATGACCAGATGGGAGAGGGGAGGGAGGAGGGGAGAAAGAAGGGGAAGGGTTTAGTTAAGGAAGAAGTATAAATGACCCAGGGAGATGGGTAGCAGCAGGGTGGGGATTGGCTATGGAAGAGGGGATGGGGAGGACAGTGAAGGGGGAAGCAAAGGGGGAAAAATGGGACAACTATAATAGAGTAACAATAAATTAATTAAAATACTTTGATCAGTCCTGATAGACAGATGGTTTCAAATATAAAGCTTTTTTCCCCCTCTAACTTTTTTTGTTTTATTTATTCATTTTTATTTAAAAATTATTTTTAAAGGTTTTATTTACTTTTAGAGAGAGGGGAAGAATGAGAGGCAGAGAGGGAGGGAAACATCAGTGTATGGCTGTCTTTCACCTGTCTCCAGCCATGGACCTGGCTGGAGACCTGGTTTGCAACCTGGTTATGTGCCCTGGCTGGGGAATCGAACCAGCAACTTTTGGGTTTGCAGGCCGGTACCTTATCCACTGTTTGCAGGCCTCCCCATCTAACTGTTAATATTACAGTGTTCTTTAATTTACCCATATACCTTTAATATTGCAGAGTTCTGATCTAGGGATTGGCAAATTATGGTTTGCAGGTCAAATTAACCCATATACATATGGCTCATGAAATAAGAAAATTTGTACAATTTTAAGGAAGTGAACAAGGCTTTGATTTTTACCTTTTGGCCCCCCAAAGCTAAAAATGTAGAAAAATTACTTCTAGTGGATTTTAATTTTCTGCTTGTACACATTTCTGTCAAGTTCACAGGAAATTTTAGTCTTGACTTAATGTGATTTGAAAAGACTCTAAGGAGAGAACAAAGAAAAGGTACAACCATGAGACAGAGCTGAGTGTTCTCAGACTTGGGAATGCTGGATGTATGGTTTGATCCTCTCCCTCCCTCGTGCAGGCCAATCTGGTGGTGCAGGAGAATCGCCACGCCTTGGCCATGCAGGACCTGCAGAAGGCGCAGGCGGAGCTGGGCAACAAGGAGGCTGAGCTGGATGTGGTGCAGGCCGAGTACCAGCAGGCTGTGTCTGAAAAGCAGGTGACCGTCTTCTGGCCTGGGAGGGGCTGTGACCCTTTTACATGGCTGTGATAATCCCTTCATTCCATTTTCACTTTTTCTCTCCAAAGATTTGGTCCACAGCAAGGATTCATCAACTCTGTACAAACAAACACACGGCACATCATCCCTGACTAAGCCCTAGAGTCTGTTTCTCACAGACACTAAGGCCCATTGGCCGGATGTCAGGATGTTCAGCCAGAATAGGGGTCAGTTCTTTATAATCATGATGAGGGCGGAATCATGTGCAGCATTTTTTCTTATGTTTTTCAAATCATGCCTTTCCATTTTATATTATTTAACCTTTGAAACAATTTTTTAGGGAGGCTGGATAAATCATGCTTTTGTAAAACACTGGATTATGTTACTACTACAAAAGCAATTTGTGTTCCTTACAGAAAGTACACATAGGTACCCCAGGAGAGGACCCGTAGAGATATTTCACTCTTTATCATTTCATATTTGAACATGTGCTTCCAATTACATATATTTTGAAATCAATTTAAAACTGTAACAGATAATTCAGTGCCTACTACTTCATAAATTGAAGGTTGCTTTTTTTATTGTAATTTTTCTCATTAACCACTTAATCCCCTTATACCATCCTCTCCCCAGCAATCACCACGCTGTTGTCCATGTCCATGAGTCCGTTTTCCTTTCTGTTCAGTCCTTCCATCCTCTGACCTCCCCCACTGCCTAGCTGTCATCCTATTCTCCATCTATGAGTCTGTCCCCATTTTCATTATTAGTTCAATTTGTTCATTAGATTCCAATTATGGGTGAAATCATATGGTATTTATCTTTCTATGTTTATTTCACTTAGCATAATGTTTTCTAGGTCCGTCTGTACTAGACTTCTTCTTTAGAGCCAAGTAGTATTCCAGTGTATAAATATCCCATAGTTGTTTTTTCCATTCATCTACTGATAGACACTTAGGCTGCTTCCATATCTTGGCAATTATATATAATGCTGTAATGAATGTAGGGATGCATAGGTTCTTTTGAATTTGTGTTTTGGGTTCCTTTGGATATATTCCCAGAAGTGGGATCACTGGGTCAAAAAGCAGTTCCATTTTTAATTTTTGAGGTATCTCCATGTTACCTTCCACAGTGGCTGCATTAGTCTGCATTCCCACCAGCAGTGCCAAAGGGTTCCCCTTTTTCCACATCCTCATCAGCACTTGCTGTTTGTTGCTTTGATGATAGCCATTCTGACCGGTGTGAGGTTATATCTCATTGTGGTTTTAATTTGCATTTCTCTGATGATTGGTACAGTTGAACATCTTTTCATATGTCTATTGGTCATCTGTATGGCCTCTTTGGAGAAGTCTCTATTAGGTCCTTTGCCTAGTTTTTTTTTTTTTTTTTTTTTTTTTTTTTTTTTTTTTTTTTTTTTTTTTTTTTTTTTTTTTTTTTTTTTTTTTTTTTTTTTGGTGTTGAATTTTATAAGTTCTTTATACTTTTTGGATATTAACCCTTTTTCAAATATATTAGCAAAGATGTTCTTCCATTCTGTGGGTTGTCTTTTTATTTTGTTGATGATTTCCTTTGTTGTGCCAAAACTTTTTATTTTGATGTAGTCCCATTTGTTTCCCTTGCCTGAAGAGATGTGCTTCATAGAAGATTGCTATGAGGAATGTCTGAGATTTTGCTGCCTATGTTTTCTTCTATAATTTTTATGGCTTTGGGTCTAACATTTAAGTTTTTGATCCATTTTGAATTTATTCTTGTGTGTGGTATAAAAATGTGGTCTAGTTTCATTGCACATACCTGTCCAATTTTCCCAGTAACACTTATTGCATAAACTATCTTTAGCCTACTGTATGCTTGTTTACCCTGTGAATGTGTGGGTTTATTTCTGGGCTTTCTGTTCTATCCCATTGATTATGTGTCAGTTTTTATGCCAATACCATGCTGTTTTGATTACTAAAGTCTTATAATTTAGTTTGATATTAGGTAATATAATTCCATCAACCCTGTTCTTACTCAGGATTGCTGTGGCTATGCAAGGTCTCTTGTGGTTCCATCTAAATTTTTGAAATATTTGTTCTAGTTCTGTGAAATACGTAATTGGAATCTTGATAGGAATTGAATTGAATCTATAAATTTCTTTGGGTAGTATGGATATTTGAATGATGTTAATTCTTCCTATCCATGAACATGCTATGTGCTACCACTTGCTTGCATCCTCTTAAATTTCTTTCTTCAGTGTTTTATAATTTTCCAATACAGGTCATTTATATTCTTGGTTAGGTTTATTCCAGGGTATTTTATTCTTTGTGTGGCAATTGTGAATGGGATTTTCTTAATTTTTTTTTTTTTTAGTTACTGACATAAAAATGCATCTGATCTTTGGATATTAATTTTGTTCCTTGCTACTTCATTGAATTTATTTTTCAATTTTAATAGTTTCTTGGTGGAATCTTCAGGGTTCTCTATATATAGTATCATGTCATCTGCAAATGATGACAGTTTCACTTCTTCCTTTCCAATTTGGATGCCTTTTATTTCTTATTCTTGTCTGATTGCTGTGGTTAGGACTTCTAGGAATATGCTGAATAAGAGAAGTAAAAGTGGATGTTTTTATCTTGTTCCCAATCTTAACGGGAACATTTATAGTTTTTGCTTGTTGAGTATGATGCTGGCAATGAGTTTTTCATTTATTGCCTTTATTGTGTTTAGATATGTTTCTTTTAATCTGACTTTGATGACATTTAAAAAAAAAAGATTTTATTTATTATTTCCAGAGAGAGGGGAAGGGAGAGAGTCAGAGAAGGAGAAAAGAATCAATGTATGGTTGCCTTTCACCTGCTCCAGCCACAGACCTGGCTGGAGACCTGGCTTGCAACCTGGTTATGTGCCCTGGCTGGGGGATCGAACCAGCAACCTTTGGGTTCACAGGCTGGTGCCTTATCCACTGTGCTACCAGCCAGGGCTTGCTGAGAGTTTTTATCATAAATGAGTGCTGGATTTTATCTAATGCTTTTTCTGCTTTAATTGATACTACCATGTGGTTTTTATCCTTCATTTTGTTTATGTTGTGAATCACATTTATTGATTTGTGAATGTTCCAATCTTGTATTCTAAGAAGAAATCCAACTTGATCATGGTTTATGATCTTTTTGATGCATTGCTATATTTAGTTTGCTGATATTTTGTTGAGGATTTTAACATCTATGTTCATCAGGGATATTGGCCTATAATTTTCTTTCTCTCATTTAAAAGTTTTTTTCTTTGTATTGTCTTTATCTGGTTTTGGAATTAGGATAATGCTGGCCTCATAAAATGAGTTTGAGAGTCTTCCCTCCTTTTGAATTTTATGAAATAGTTTGAGAAGAAGAGGTGTCAGTTCTTCCAGAATATTTGCTAAAATTCACTTGTGGAGCCATGTCCACAAATAGGTCCAGGGCTTCTGTTTGTTGGGAGTGTTTTGCTTATTGCTTCACCTTTACTAGGAGTAATCTGCCTATTCAGATTTTCTGATTCTTCCTGATTTATTTTTGATAGAGTGTGTGTTTCTAAAAGTTTGTTCATTTCATCCAGGTTTTCCAGTTTGTTGGCATATAGTTGTTCATGATATTTTCTTACAATCTTTTGTATTTCTTTGGTGTCAGTTGTTATTTCTTCTCTTTTGTTTCTGATTTTATTTACTTGATTTACTTTATTACTCCTCTTTTTTTGCTTGATCAGTCTGGTTAAGGGATTGTTAATCTTGTTTATCCTTTCAAAGAAATAGCTCTTGGATTCATTATCTTCTGTATCATTTTTAAAAAAGGTTTTATTCATTATCTTTAGAGAGAGGGGAAGGAAGGGAGGAAGAAAGGGAGGGAAACATCAATGTATGGTTGCCTTTTGAGTGCCTCCAGCTGGGGACATGGCTGGAGACCTGGCCTGCAACTCAGGTATGTGCCCTGACTAGGTATCAAACCATGATCCTTGGGTTCGTAGGCAGGTGCTGAGCCACACCAGCCAGGCTTTTGTATTACTATTTTTTAAGACTCTATTTTGTTTATTTCTACTTTGATCTTTATTATTTCCTTCCTTCTCACTTGGGGTTTGTTGTTCTTTTCTAAGTTCCTTTAAGTGCAAAGTTAGATTGTTTATTTTTGCGCTTTTTTTTTTTTTTTTTTTTTTTTTTTTTTTTTTTTTTTTTTTTTTTTTTTTTTTTTTTTTTTTTTTTTTTTTTTTTTTTTTTTTTTGAGATAAGCCTGTAATGCATGAATTTCTCTTAGAATTGCTTTCCAGTGTTTCAGATTTTGGATTGTTGTGCACTTATTTTCACTTGTTTCAAGGTGTCTTTTGATTTCTTCTTTTATCTTATTGTTGATCCACACATTGTTTGAAAACATGTTATTTAGCTTCCATGTCTTTGCATATTTTTCACTGTTCTTGTTGCAATTGTTTTCTGGTTTCATAGTATTGTGGTCAGAGGAAATGCTTGATATGATGTCAGTCTTTTTAAATTTATTGAGACTTGCTTTGTATGCTAATATGTGGTCTAGCTTAGAAAATGTTCGATGTGCACTTGAAAAGTGTGTATATTCTGCTGCTTTGGGATGAAATGCTCTGAAGAGATTAATTAAATCCATTTGAGCTAATATGTTATTTGAGGCCACTGTATCCTTGTTGATATTCTTTCTGGAAGATCTATCCATTGATGCCAATGGGGTGTTAAAATCCCTGACTATGACTGTATTTCTGTCAGTCCCTCCCTTTATGTTCATCAAGATTTGCTTTACATATTTAGGCTCTCCTATGTTCAGTACATAGGATAGAATTATATCCTCATGCTGGATTGTTCCTTTCATCATTATATATCATTATGTAGTATCTTTCTTTGTCTCTTACTATAGCCTTGATTTTAAAATCTGTTTTGTTGGATATAAGTATTGCTACCCAGCTTTTATTCACAATATGCCATAATGCATTTAAATAATCCTCTATTGTTAGATATTTAGCATATACAGTTGACTCTTGGACAACATGGGTTTGAACTATGTGGGTCCACTTATATGTGGATTTTTAAAGAATACTAATAAATACATACAGTACTATAAATGTATTTTCTCATCCTTATGATTTTTTAAACATTTTGTTCTCTCTGTATTATAAAAATATAGTGTATAAAGCATATAACATAAACATATGTGTTAATTCACTATGTTATCAGTAAGGCTTTTGGTCAACAATAGGCTGTTAGTAGTTACGTTTTTGAAGAATCAAAGGTGTTGTGAATGTTTAACTTTTTTAGGGATTTGGTGTCTCTCATGTTGTTCAAGGCTTAATTGTATATGCTAAATATGTATAAATGCTATATTATACATGAACTTCAAGGGACTGGTTACCCAGCTAAGTCTTTATCCTTATTATTATTTCATAAATATTAATTTTTACAAGTAGCATTAACAGTTGTCTCTTAAACATAGTTAGAACCATTTGTTTTTAGTAACTATGCAACCAGCTGCAACAGTATGTGGAAGTCTGGTTAAAGGTCTGTGATTGGCACAAGGAACAGCAGAGAGGGACCTGCTAAGCCAGTCAGGGTGGCTGAAATTTGTGAATGGGCTTCGGAACCCGATAACCTGAAGATAATTTGAGGTTTCATCTGTAGTAAAAGGCGGTGTGGTATTAAATAAAGCAGTAATGGTGCTGGAACTTTTACATGAGAAATTGTTCTAAGTTTTAAGTAGGGATCTGTATTTGTTCATTTTTTTTTGTGCTTTATGATATTAGTGTGTATTCTTGTATTTTACTTCTACTTTTATGTATAGAGAAATCATAAATGATGCAAATTTTCATGATCTCTCGGTTGTTAACATCCAAGGAGGGTCAGTTGGCTCAGGGCCTCATGAGGAGCCCATCCAAGTTCCTTGAAGGTAAACTTGGGCAGACATGGGCACATGGGAATTGAATCTTATGCTTCCTAAGAAATCAGTGGCTCACATGTCTCAGAAAGGCAGATAATATATTATGTTTTAAATTCCATTTTTGAGCCAGAGGCTGTATTTAGCTGAACAGAAGTGTTCTCCTGGTTTTAACCTTTTTTAGACCTTGCTTGAAGATGCTGAGCGGTGCAGACATAAGATGCAGACAACCTCCGCACTGATTGGTGGCTTGGCAGGAGAGAAAGAAAGATGGACAGAGCAAAGTAAAGAGTTTGCTGCACAAACTAAAAGGCTTGTAGGTATGTAAATTCCTTTATTAATGAGATTGTATGTTGACTGTGATATGGGGCTAGCAGAGTTAATCAGAATACAAACCAACTATTAATTAAAGTCATGTGAATGTGTGTGTGTGTGTGTCTCCAGTATTTCCAAAGAATGACTTTTGTTCTGACATTTATGCAATCTTTACTAGATGTGTTAATCACCTTTAAACCTCTTATTATCAGGACACTTTTGAATTCTCCTATGAGTGAATAGTGATATTGACCAAGGTAACCTCGAAGGGAGTCTCTGTCTTCTAAGTTTTGTAACTTAAACTGAGAAGTCAAAATAATTCAGTGTTTGACAAGCAGCCCATCCTTAGTGGACCAGTTGGACCCTGTTTAACAATGAAGGAAACTATTGATTATTCATCGAGATGCAACATGTGTTAATGTTTGGTTTCTGAAATGTAGTTTAAAATTTATTTTTTCATTTTTAATATTCTACAAAATTACAAGGCTGATTGTAAAGTATTTTTGAGATTTTCTGTTTCTCATTGCAGGGGATGTGTTGCTGGCCACAGCTTTTCTGTCTTATTCTGGCCCATTTAACCAAGAATTTCGCCATCTGCTGTTAAGTGACTGGCAGAAGGAGATGAAAACCCGGGAAATTCCATTTGCAGACAGTCTAAATCTCAATGAGATGTTGATTGATGCTCCCACGATTAGTGAATGGAATCTCCAAGGCCTGCCAAATAATGACTTGTCTATTCAGAATGGAATTATTGTCACAAAGGCATCTCGCTATCCTTTATTAATTGATCCACAGACTCAAGGCAAGATCTGGATTAAAAATAAAGAAAGCCAAAATGAACTCCAGGTAATTTGTGTTTGAGTATATTTATGTTACTAGCCAAGCTTTATTGCCTCAGATCAACAAGTATCCAAGTGTAAAGAAATACCTGATATTTGGAAATAATCCTATTTTACAGAGATGTTTTCTATTTTATTAATTTCTAATTGTGATTGACATATAATATTTTATTAGTTTCAGGTGCACACCATAATGATCCAACATTTATGTACCTTAACAGAATACCATATTTAGATATTTCTATTTAGAAATAATTTCTAAAAATTATATTTGCATTTGTATTGATTTCTAATGATACTATTTTTCAAAGGTTTTGGATTGTCTTCTGTTTGGAGCTAAGGCTCTCTTTTATAAAAAGGGCAGGGTGGAGTTGTGTGACACTAAGTGGCAGTACTTATAAGGACACTTCATAATTATTCCACAAAAGTGGTGGTGAGGGAAAGGCAATGTTACCACACAGAGACATTTTACGCTTCCCAGTCAAGGGGAATGATGATTTGCTAAGAAAAATGGAAACAGTTTAAATTTCCGCTTCATCGATGTGGTTTCAAATAAGAATCTCTGAATTCTCTGTATTTGTCTCCTGTGGTAGAATGCTAAAGCACCACTTCCTGTGAGTTATCTCCGGGCATTGCATCATGGTACCGTCTGTGAAAGGCAACATTTTGGTCTGGTTTCTAGGTCACATCTCTAAATCACAAGTACTTCAGAAACCACCTGGAGGACAGCCTTTCTCTTGGAAGGCCCTTGCTGATCGAAGACGTTGGGGAGGAGCTAGATCCAGCCCTGGAAAATGTTTTGGAGAGAAACTTTATTAAGACCGGGTCTACCTTTAAGGTAGGTTAACCCTCTTGACAAACTGTACAGAACAGTCACCATGAGATCAGGTAAATGTGACAGAGGTGAAAGTTTCTCAACAGAAAGTAACTCAAATTCCAATCAGTGGCAAGAGGCATTTGCTTTGATTTCAACACTTCCTGAGTTGGAATCCAAGTATTCAAGAGTAGTCCTTTTAGGAATATCTACTTCATGTGTGCAGTAAAGTCTGACTCCATTCTGATGCTTGACTGTGGACAGTTATCAATCCCATCATGTCCCTCTCTCGTTCTGTCCCAAATCTGGGCAGGCTGTTAAGAAAGTCTGGGTATTCTCTCTGCTTTAGCATTGGTGAGAAATTCAAACCATGCCACCACCCCTGTCCATGCCCATGTTTTGGAACCCTCATTCCAGCCCCATACCCAAGCCACCATAAAACCCTAAAACAGCTGCCCTTCCTGATCTTTTCAAGAGATCTTTTTGGACCTGTTTGGGAGCCTAGGCTGATCTCCCTAGAAAATCTCATGTGAATAATATATTTATTGTATCCTTTTAGCTCATGTGTGACATCATCAGTCTAGACTTCTGAGCCATATTTTTAGTGGGGAGTTCTCACTTCTGCAGTATGATCATACAGTTTTGGTGATAAATTCCGTATTTATTGTATGATATATATTGAACCAATCTTACTTCCTTCATTCCTTCCTTCCTTCTCTCCTTCCTTCCTCCCTTCTTTCCTTCCTTCCTTTTTCTTTCCTCCCTCCCTTTCTCTCTCTTTCTCTCCCTCCCTCCCTTCCCCCTTTCTTCTGTCGTGGTGGTGTGGAGCACTATGAATGCCTGAAGACCATTTCATTTTTAGTATATTGCCAGATATGTAATTATTTAAAGCAATAGTTAATTCTATACAAAAGGCATAGTAAAATGCATCTCTTTTATTACTTTCAAATTTTTTTAATAAAAAAGGTGAAAATCAGTGATAAAGAAGTAGATGTGTTGGATGGCTTCAAACTCTACATTACCACCAAACTGCCCAACCCAGCCTACACCCCTGAAATAAGTGCTCGAACCTCCATCATTGACTTCACTGTTACCATGAAAGGTCTAGAAGACCAGTTGTTGGGTAGAGTCATTCTCACAGAGAAGCAGGTGAGTGAAGTATAGCCACCCCCTTTCTTCATGATGTTGTGATTCTATCATGGTTGAAACAGCATGATAAAAATTGTAATAGGATTGAATTTACCTTATTTTATTCTTAAGTATTTTTGTTGTTAATTTTCAAGTGTCTTAACTGCTAACCAAATATCTACTTAATATATTTCATCTGCATCTTATAAATCACATACATATCATCAATTGATTTTATATAGATAAATGATATAATTATGAGAATATTTTTTCAGCATTATTATTTTGGTTTTATATTACTTTACTTTTCTGAAGAGTTTGTCCTATTGTGAGTTCTATTCAGTTGATGGGCTTTTAACTTTCTAGTACATGTCTAGATTTTTCTTTCATTCAATTCATTGTTGTGCTTTTGGAATGTAAAATCAAAATGTACTCGGATAATACCCAACATTATTCTTATTTGTTATCTAAGAAAGCTCTGTGATGTTATGAGAAGATAGAAGTTTAGGGCACCAGAGTTTCACTGAGCACCTTTTGGAAGCTACTAGCTTAATTATGCTCTACAAGCATAACTTAGATCTTTTCTTTTTTTTAAGTTCTATTTCATAGGGTAACTTAATCCTCAATGAAAAATGGACAATAATTTAGAAACTTTCTTGTTCTGAGTTAGCTTTTTCTCTAGGGAATGTGTTGAGTTGTAGTCAGAAAAATGAGAGGATTTTATTTTATTTTTCAAGTATATTTTATTGATTCTGCTGTTACAGTTGTCCCAGTTTTCCCCCTTTGCCCCTCTCCACCCAGCACTTCCCTTCCCTTCAGCACTATCCCTTCCTTAGTTCATGTCCATGGGTCATGTGTGTAAGTTCTTTGGCTCCTTCATTTCCTATACTGTTCTCAACACCCTCCTGTCTATTTTGTACATACTAATTATGCTTCTTAATCCCTGCGCCTTTTTCCCCATTCTCCCTCTTCCCCTCCAAATAATCCCCATACCTATGATTCTGTTCTTGTTCTGTTTGTTTAGTTTGTTTTTTAGATTCAGTTATTGATAGTTGTGAGATTGTTGTCATTTTTATGTTCATAGTTTTGATCTTCTTTTTCTTAAATAAGTCCCTTTTCATTTAATGTAATAATGGCTTGGTGATGATGAACTCTTTTGACTTTACCATGTATGGGAAGCACTTTATCTGCCCTTCCATTCCAAATGATAGCTTTGCTGGTTAGAGTATTTTTGGTTGTAGGTTCTTGCTTTTCATCACTTTGAATGCTTCTTGCCAGTCCCTTCTTGCCTGCAGACTCTTTTGAGAAATCAGCTGATAGTCCTATAGGAGCCCCTTTGTAGGTAAAGCTCTTCTTTTCTTTTGCTGCTTTTAAGATTCTCTCTTTATCTTTAACCTTTGGCATTTTAATAATGGTATATCTTGGTGTGGTCCTCTTTGGGTCCAAATTGTTTGGAACTCTCTGTGCTTCCTGGACTTATATGTCTATTTCCTTTGCCAAATTAGGGAAGTTTTTCCATTATTTTTCAAATAAGTTTTCAATTTCTTGCTCTTCCTGTTTTCCTTCTGGCACCTGTTATGATTCAAATGTTGGTTGTCCCAGAAGCTACTAAGCCTACCCTTGTCTTTTTTGGATTCATTTCTCCTCTTTCTTTTTCAGTTGAATGTTTATCCATATGTTTCTCTCTTTCTCCCTCTCACCCTGCTTCTTCATTATTTTATGAATCATTTCTTTGCCTTTGAATTTATAGTGTATACATCATACTCATACAGTTGGAAATTGCATTGAGAACTTTTAACCTGACCTGGTAAATACACATGGTTGGTGAGCTCAGTAGGGCAGGAATGGATGCTACACACCTGCCATAAACTAGCTCTCAAAGTGATAACACCTTCAAAATGTGTACTTGTTTATTTTTGGAGTCTCAATGAAGGTGGCTGAGTAAGTTGAGTGCTGCTGTGTCATTACAGTGGGAAGGACAGGAGTCTTGATCCACAGTATATGGTGTTATCTTTAGGGTGGGACCCAGTACGGTATCTTGAGTTCTGCTCTCACCTGTGGTGCTGGCCTCAGGGAGAAAAGCAGTTCTCACAGCAGTTTGAATAATATCCTCGTCTTTGGCTTTCTTTCTATTCAGCTGAGATGAATAGAGTCTCCTTGGAAAAAAATAATTCAGCCTGACAGATGTGGCTGCAACAAAAGAAAACAGCACCAGCAATGAGCTATAATTATGGCAGCAGAGGTTTAAGATAAAGTAAGGAGCACCTTAAGCTCTGTTCAAAGGGAAAAAAAAAGCCTTCAAATGACTTTGAAAAGCCACTATGGATCCCAGGCCCAGGTTTTCCTTACTTCCTGGAAAAATTGAACATCCTGAGAAATTTTTCCTGTACTGTCATCTCGTTATCAGAATCTATTCCAATCTCATAATAAATGACTCTTATAGAAAGTGTGGTCAGAGTCACGTGGCACTCATTCCTTGTAAGTGGGTTTCCTACCCTGAGCCACATTATAATACCGCATGTAA
Organism: Noctilio leporinus; assembly: GCA_004026585.1. NCBI lineage: Eukaryota > Metazoa > Chordata > Mammalia > Chiroptera > Noctilionidae > Noctilio > Noctilio leporinus. Next base: position 53,075 of record PVIW01006378.1, on the reverse strand, counting down.
TCTGTTGTATTTTCTTTTCTCTAAAGCAGTTGCATACCTCTGGACTTACTTTTGATGGATTTTTAGTATATGTTCAGCAAGCTTTTTCTTCTGCAGCTTCTCTTCTTCCCACCATATCCCTGAGTCTATTCCCGTCACTGAGTCTCTTCACCCTGCTTGCTGGCAGGTGGCTCAGAGGCTGTTTCTGTTACTTTCAGGGTGTTTCTGATATCTAGTGATTCCACTGAGAAAAGCCTATGTCTCTGTATTTTTTTCTTTAGGTTTAAATGTTTCCTTGACTCCATTGATGATGTCTGCCTAAGACTGCCTTTGAGTGATAAAGAAAAGTATAAAAATAAAAGTAAAAATAAAAATAAATATAAGATATGAATGTACAATGTTATAGAGCCCAGGGGGTTGTTGGAAGCTGGGAAGATCCCATAGATAAGAATTTGATATTTGAAAGTGCCTAAGAAAATCCCTCAAATGGACTGAAACAAATGGTGAACATCTTCAGCCAGTTGATTCCATAATTTCACCAGCTTCCGAGTGTCCCCAAAACATGAGCAGTGAGGAGCCTTCTCACATGAGATCTGGTCTCAGGACTGCTCAGCTGTACAGCCTGCCGGACCCACAGGTTTATTTGCCCCAGAAACAAATGGAAACCTCAGAGCATATGAATGCAAGAAAGACAGACTTTTGAACCAACTTTATACTTTCTTGTGTGCTTCAAGGCAGTTGTTTGAAATGTGTGAGCTGTTCAAGTTCACATCAAGGCCATATTCTATTGTTGACCTGATTGATGTACCTGTGAGTAGATTTAGACAGCCTTCTGTTGTCACCAGAAGGTGATGTATCGAGACCATTTTAAGCAGGCAGGAAACCAGTAGCACTCCAGCAACTTTCATTTAAAGAAAACCCAGTGTTTCAAGCTCACTCTGACCTTGATCCTAGAGAATAAGTCATAAACTCACAGAGAGCTCTGTAGTATTAGGAGAAAAATACTACTATCAATTAACAATTTCTACTGGTCACATAACACAAAGCCTCAGGGGTTATTATTGTTTAGAATTCCAAATGAGCAGACAGGTAGAAGATTTATTTCCTTTGGAGGTAAAAGAACCTGAATCTGGTGGAGCTGATATGGGAAGTAATTTAATAAAGACACTAAGCAGTCATTGTTATCACTCGCTCACTGGTGGTAGAGAAAAAATAAATATGTTTCTCATTCTGTTGTTTCGTTTTTCTATTTCAATTACCAGTGTAAGGTACAGCAGAGAAGGAATCTTTGGGAATGAAATCCTGGCTGATACCTTAGAAATGAGAATTCTGAAAGGTTGTCATCTGTTTTCTTTTATTGATTTCAAAACTTTGGTTACAGATGTCATTTATTTACACAAAGGATTTTGGTTTTCATTTGCACCTTTGTTGAGCCACTTAATTTTTGATCATTTAATTACTAAATAGTACATTTGCTGAAATAACCCTGAATCATTACTGTGTTTTCTTATTCACTTTGGGGATACTTTTGACATTTTCACAGTTTATATAACATTTTTTCATTGTAGCCTTAGGATATAGAATACAGAGCACAAATGTTTACTGCTTTACATGTGTGTTTTGTGTAAGACATAATCTCTTTTGTGGGGAAAATGCTTATGGACAAAATTATTCTGGTTAATTAATTTTTAAATATATTTTATTTATTTTATTTATTTTGCTGTTACAGTTGTCCCTATTTCCCTCCTTTGCCCCCCCACCATCCAGTATCCCATTTTCTCTGGCAATGCCCTGCTTAGTTCATGTCCCTGTGTCATGCATTAATTATTTTGCCTCTTCATATAGAATAAAAGCTATCTTTTTATGTATTGGTGGAACTAAAGTTGTAATTCAACAGGAATAAGTTTAAATCAGTTATATAGATTAAAATATACCTAAAACCCCAAAGTAAAATTTCTATTTTTATATCTTGAGTGAATAGCAAATAATAATTTTACTATTTTCTTCTTTTTCTTGACTTTACTGGAGTGACAATGGTTAATAAAATTACATAGGTTTCAGGTGTACAATTCTAGAATACATCATTTGTATATTCTATTGTATGTTCACCACCTGAGTCAAGACTCATTCCTTCACAATTTATCCACACTTGATCCTGTTCTACATCTGCCTAACCCACATCCCCTCTGGTAATCACCATGCTGTTGTCTGTGTATATGAGTTTTCATTGTTGTTTTTTGCTTAATCACTCCATTTTCACCCAGTTTCTCAACCCCCCTCCATTCTGTTTCTATTTTGTTTGTTAGTTTGTTTTTGTTCTATTTTCTTTCAAAGATACCTTTCTTTTTCCCACACCTATTGCCCCATTCTGGTGTTTGGCCACTCGAGTACCATGTAATACCACTTTGCTTTCATAACCCCAAATATTACTTAAAAGGTATTATTTACTTTAGAGAATATTATTTGATCAGTTTCAGACTTTGGGGGAAATGTACTTCTAAGCCGTATTTCAAGCCTTTGGTAATGTAAGTACTACTTTAATTGATAATTTTATTTAAAGTGTTAACAATGGTATTAAGTTGGCTGCACCATCTCAACAATGTTTAAGCTTTCACTTACTACTTTTAAAGTCAGGAACTGAATAATTTGTCCCTTATTGTGTGCATTACTAATTAACTATTTTATTAAGAATGAGTTTTAAAGCAGCACAATTTTAATCCCAATTCCATAGTTCACAAGTGGAGACAAGGTTGGAAATGTAGGTCATGAAAGGTTTTGCAAACTATGTTGAGAATTTTGGCCCTTTCCAAAAAACTCCCGGAGATCTCCTGAAAAGTAGGAACAGAAAGAGGTAATGGCAGAGAAAAAGGTCAGTAGAGAGAGCAAGTATGGTTAGAGTAGTCCACAAGGACTAACTAATATCCTAGTTAGGGCTGGGGATATGTAATTGAGAAAAAAATAGACTGAAGAAAAATTGATATGCAGGAAAAGGCTCAAAAAGACTTGGTGTGGGTTTTGGTTTGACAGCCCATAGTCTTGTTTCCAGCAGACATGGAAGCACATGTCCTTAGCATTTCTAAATGTATTATAAAGCATTTATAAAGGTTAGAAAGTTCTCCTTTTTCAAAATCCCACATCAGCTACATTATGTTTTTATGATGATATGTGAAATACAAAGTATGACTTACTTAGTGCTAACTTGTAATTATATTTTTCAAGCTATTTATTTCTAAATAAGCATTATAATCCTTCTGAAAAGCCATGCTGGACATGGATCAAGGGAGGGAATAGAAGGGAAGAGACACTCTGAGTAGCTTTCATGATCCGGTCCATGTTTTACCTCTTCTTATGGTGATATATTCACAATCACTCTCTGAGCTGTTTTTATGCCCATCTTGCAGATGAAGAAACTGAGGCCTGTAGAGTTATGTAACTTGGCCAAGGTCATGTAGTTAATAAGTCCTGGAAATTTAAGTTCAAACATGTTCTCACTTCTCACTGTTCTATTCCTTCTCTTACCTGTCTTCAGGTGAGGACTTTTATAAAGCCCACCGTTAGAAACTCAGAAATGATAATGTTAGTGTGTGAAATTTAGGATTATGGCAATAAAAAATAACTGAAAATTTTCCCTTTAATTTTATTATCACTGTATTTCCTAGTGCAGCCATAGTGTGAGTGTTTTTATTATAACTACTTTTGGAAAGAAATTTTATAGTAGTCTTTAAATGTTACTTGTTTGTACTAATTTCTACATTACCTCAACTCTGAGGTTCTCATCTAGTGAATAAATGCATTAAATAACTACTCAGGAAGCTTCTAAATATACCAAATAACAGATGGAAACAAAGATAATAAGAGCAGGTTTTGCTTGAGTTGCTACATTTCAAAGAATAAAGAATTGATGTAGGCTCTGAAATTTTCTTTTGGTTAAAGAAGGAATTTTCCATTTCCAGAATGTTCCCAGACCTACTCCTTGTGCTCAGACTTGCTAGTTGGGACCCTGGTAGGGTTCCACCCATCATAACTGTTCAATCAACAGTGATTAACTGTCAAGGTTAGAAAACAGAGGCCAGTATTCTTTGCTCTTTGCCCTGAGGCGATTGTATTACCACAACCTTTATTTTAACGTCAGGGTTTTTCATGTCTATACTTCTGGCACCAAGACATGCTTAGAGTTTTAAATACCATTTACTCACTGCCTTTTTCATTTCTGATTCTTTTATTAGCTTCAAAGTTAGAGTCTCTCTTCCAACAATTTGACTTTCACACACAATGTGACGGTGCCAGAAGCATGCAAGCATGCCAGCCTTGGGGCCTCCTGCTTTCTCTGGCTTTTTCAGTGTCACAGTCATTTCCTCCTTCCCCAGTCCTCACCAGCCCCACCTTTTCTTTTCTTCTCTTCTGCTGTCTCTCCATCTCCAAACTACCAAGAGGAAGAAATAGCCAATAGGGACAATAGTCTTCTGAAGCTACTCTCTCTCGGGAAGATACCAGATCTTCACTTCTCTCAGAAGGGAAAGAACGGCACCTTTTCAGGCGAAGAAGATTTCTCAATTTAAGTGTATCTGCAGAAATAAATGTATTTAATCTGAGGCATAGATACTCATCTTCAAATATATTTCAATATATTTTTAAATATATGTCACCTTCAAAATCAGCTTAAATGTAATCCCAAAAGGCACTTAGAAATAATTTGACTTTAGGAGAGAAATAGTTGCTAAAGGGGATATTGGTAATATTTTTAGGAAATTTCACATCGTTTGCCACCAATTCTTTTTTCCTCCATTAATTTTTCTCTTCTTTTTTAAATAAATTTTTTATTTACTATTTTTTTAGAGAGAAGGGGAGGGAGGGAAGAAGAAAGGGAGAGAAACATCAATGTATGGTTGCCTTTCACTTGCTCCACCTAAGGACCTGGCTGGGGACCTGGCTTTGCAGCCTGTTTATGTGCCCTGGGACACTGGGAATCAAAATAGCGACCTCTGGGTTTGCAGGCTGGTGCCTATCCGCTGAGCTACCAGCCAGGGCTCTCCTCCTCTTATTTTGACACCTGTATTTTCTGTGGTCAAATATGATACTACAGCACAGGAATTTGAGGGCAGCCCTTTATGTTAACTTTTTAAGGAATGGCCAAAACAATAGTTATTTATTAAGAAATAAAATATATTTATACAAATTACCAGGAATTGGAGAAAGAAAGAACTCATCTTATGGAAGATGTAACTGCAAACAAAAGGAGAATGAAGGAGCTGGAAGATAATTTGCTTTATCGGCTCACGAGTACCCAGGGGTCCCTGGTGGAAGACGAGAGTCTCATTGCTGTGCTGAGTAACACAAAGAAGACTGCTGAAGAGGTGACACAGAAGCTGGAAATTTCAGCCGAGACAGAAATTCAAATTAACTCAGCCCGGGAGGAATACAGACCTGGTTAGTTTGGTAATGAAAGACTAAAGTCACAGGAAAATGAAGCAGGAAATAAATGAGAATTAGAAAAATTGAAGGAAGTAAAGACTGTGCAAAGTAGGGTGGCCACTTAATGTTTTGTGTCATTTCTGTTCAGTTAAATTGAGATGAGAATGTTTTATAGGGATGTTAATTTTTTAGGTGTTAGTCTTGGGAAATCTTTTAAAGTTACTGTGAACTTGTTAAACTAGAAAGGAAAGGGAACATTTTAAAGAATACCTGATGACAAATGAGTGAAATCTGAGGAAGTAATGCACATTTTTTGGGCTGTTCACTGGTTGTTTATCATTTGGCAACAATCAGCTAGTGTTTTATTTGGAGTCTTTGTGTTAGGAAGGTAGTGTTACAGAGCAAAGTGGAGCTCACTTCATGTGGCGCTTTGGTGTATGACCCAACAATTCGTATTGAGAAAAACATCTTTATTTACAATATTGCAGCCTTTGAGGGGCAGGGTCTGGAGGCACTCCTGCTCAGAGCCCTGTTTTCCCACGAGACCCAGCACTTCCCTTGCTCCTCAAAAGGCTATAAGCCAAAACCAAACCCAATAGTTTCCCATCTCCTTATTTGTCAGCTCTGTCCTTCATCTTCTGGGGGACCTTGTCTTTAGCCTCCATATAATAGTCCAGGAATGCATGTGCCAGGTTACACTGGATCATGGTAAAGTCCAGGAAAGGCACAAGTCCTAAAAGAGTGTCCTTTCCTTATGTCCAAGATCCAAGAGTCCAGATAGAGTCCAGGCCTTCCAGAAAGAGTCCTTGGTGGCTTCGGAGTCAGCTAGAGTTGGCACGATCAAAGCAGTTGTGTGCCTGCTTTCTTACTAGGCCAGGCTACATGGCTGGATCCACTGTTTGCTCTTTGCTCCCCCATCTCGGCACCCCTCCAACAATTTTTTCTCAAGGCTGCCCACCTTTCCTTTTAAACCTTGAAAGTCACTATAGCTTTAGCTCTAGGAAGGTTAGTACAGCTCTTATCTAGCTATCAATTTGCCATAGATATGCCAAGTACCTTAAAAGCTGTTCTGTCTCCTTCCCTCATCCCCCCAAATCACTGGCCTTAGGGACTTTGGAGATCACTCCCCACTCCCACAGCAGTTCTCTGGTATCTTGGGAGCACTTCAGACTTATCCACCAATTTGCAAATTGGTGTCATTCACCAGTTGCTAAAGGAACCTGGTAAAATAATTTAGTCTTCTTTAGTAAGTTATCATTCCCCCTGGAAAATAATCAGAACAATCTCTTTTACTGGTGGAGAGTCAGGCATCCTATTTGCAGTGCCTTGTTTTGCCAGCTGGTGGCTGAGGTTAGACATCGCTTCTTTGTGGCACTGAAGAATGAGGTCCTTCCAATGCTTACACAACTTGCTGAGTGTTAAAACCTTTGATATATCTTCAGTTGTCTTTTCTACCTATTAAAAAAATAGCAAAATGTATTTGTAAAGGATCTAGAGATTCTAAAATGGAAAATATTTGATAAATACAAATAGTGGACCACTTACACAAAGCCTACAAGCAAGAGTTAAAAACATAGGTTGAGCATTGCTCTAGACTTCCATTGCTGATATGTAGTTATTGATAAGACATAAAAATAAAACTTGTAAGTTAGAGTTGAGGCTGATCAGTGCCTGGGTCATTTGTTTTCCACCTGAGAGCACATGCAACCTTACTCTTTGTCTTTCAGTGGCTACACGGGGCAGCATCCTGTATTTCCTCATCATCGAGATGCGCTTGGTCAATGAGATGTATCAGACTTCGCTCCGCCAGTTTCTTGGCTTGTTTGACCTTTCCTTGGCCAGGTGTGTCTGTGCTCAGGAACCCAAGCTGAATTCTGAATCTGTGGGCTAGAATGATGACTTTACACTTACAACTTCCTTTTCATTTGCTGAGCCTTATTTTTACCTGAAATCTAAGAGTAGCGTAATTACTAGCGTGCAAACCAATCATTCTCATGTGTCATTTTGATGCTTAGAGAAAGCTCCATCAGCTATTCGTCCATTGATTAATTCCTGTGGCGTTATGCATTTCTGTTAAACAAGAAACTTTCTAAGACATGGTTGTGAGTGATAATGCCTGGCGGGTAAAATTGATTTGGATATGTTGTGGATTTTGATGTTATTTCATGTTGAGGGGATGCTTGTTATTTTAGATTTAGAAGTCTAACCCTTGATGTATAAAAAATAAGAATTGGTCCTCCAAAGTTACTTGCTTTTTGTTCATTCAAGGCATTGTTTATACGGACAATGGGAAATGGCAGGGGATTGCCCTGATTTAAATGTTCTCTGCTCCAGGTCTGTCAAAAGTCCAATTACAAGCAAAAGAATCACTAATATCATTGAACACATGACCTATGAAGTCTATAAGTATGCTGCCCGGGGCTTGTATGAGGAGCACAAGTTCCTGTTCATCTTATTGCTTACCCTGAAGATTGACATCCAGAGGAACCGGGTCAAGCATGAGGAGCTTCTCACCCTTATTAAAGGTCAATATAACATTGAAAACCCTGTACACAGGTGCAGGTGTGGGAATGACTGTGAAGGGCCTGTGCAGTATTTTCTTCTGGTTGTAACAGTTTCCTTGCATTTCATTGAAGACTGCATTTACATGAGCTGTTTTATTGCTCATTCATTGTATGGGTGTTTGTGTAGAACCTACTGTGTGCTAGGTCACAGAATAACCCCTTGGAACATATCAGTGATCAAAAAGAAGCATCTTGCTTTTGTAGAGCTTATATAATTTGGGGGTTGGTGATACAGAAAAGAAGTAGTAAAGCAATAAGTAAATTATTTAGTATATGAAGCTCTGGTAAGCACTATGGTAAACAGAGCTGGGTAAGGGTATGGGGGGCAGGGGAGGTTTACAACTTTAAATGGGATATTTAATGGGATCTCTCCTGGGGTAGGTACCCCTGAGAGATGGACAGGTGAGCAAAGGCCTGAAGAAGAATGGAACAGGGGCCCTGGGGACATCTAGAGGAAGAGTGTTGAAGGAAGAGGAGCTGGCATCAAGGGCCCCAGGGGAAGCGTGAAGTATGATGGGGGAAAAGCAAAGCAGCTAGTGTGGCTGCTCAGCTCAGCCTGTGGACACTTACTCTGTGCCCACTGAAGCTTTGCTCACAGACAGGTCCCCTGTGCCACTGGAACAAGACAGCCCAGGAGAAGGCTGGGAAACATAAATTTGCTATCACGTTCTTAAATGTCTGGACAACAAATATTTAAAGTGACTGTGGAAATGATGGCAGGAGTCTAAATGATTTTATCTATTACACCTTTCTAAGCAAGGATTTTTAAAGATAAGATGCAATTTTATCTTGGGGGTAGGGGTAATTTTTATGACTTCACCTGGAGAGTGAATTTACAGAGAAACTTAAAAGAGGACCCTGATGGGGGTAGTAGGAAGGGGTGTGGCTAGGCACATGCTATGGCCTGGGGGTTTGTAGGTCCATAGTCATACTGATGTATGTACAAATGCATATCCATGTTCATATGTGTATGCATACCCATCTCTTCCTAAAAACAAAGCCTCATTCAGTTAGATTTGAGCTTAGAAATGTATGATTTATGGGCATTCTCTTTCTTTCTAATTTGTTGTCTATGTATCCTTGCTCCTTCATTATTTCTCACAGCCTCAATTCAGGCAGGAAATGCATTTCCCCATAGAAATGACATTGGCCCTATGGCATCCTGGTCTGGTTGGCCTCCTGTCAAGTGTGTGACATGATGATAATCAACATGAGAATTAAAGTGAGGAAGGGTCTAAGGGACAGTAGTGGCTTTGCCACCCTCTTGATGAGTGGTCTGGAACAGGTTGTTTAATCTTTTAACTTCAACCTCCTCGGCTATAAAAAAAGGATTAGTCATTTCTACAGAATAGGATTATTGAGGATCATACAATTTCTGTAAACTCTGGCACATAGAATATGCTCAGCAAATGATCGGCATTACTGCATAATCTTTAGTATTTTAGTTTATATTTACTAGCCTGAGGCTTGCAGGGGTTGGGCAGCTTTTTGTGGGCCTCTTCCATTCAGCAACCATATGTAAAACTGCTTTTGAAACCGGGTTTTGGAAAATTGCCCTTCGATAGTTGTGCTGGAATTCTAGAACTACCCAATGATGTGACCTCCCTCTGTAAGGACTTAAAATCACTTGTTTGAAAATGTTATTTAGATAGCAGCAGTGTGTGGGTACTGGTATTTTAATTTACTCACCTCTAAGATGAGGAAGGATGGGCCTAGATGACTTTCTAAGTCTACTTTAAGTCTGCCACTTAGGATTATGTAGTATAATTTGTATAAATCATTCATTACAAGCCTGGATTATTTTTACAAAGTATTTTAGTGAAAATTCAAATTTACTTTTCCCAAGTAAGCATTTGAAGAATTCTCTACCGTCTTGAGAATTTAATTTGAATTATTCCTATCTCAGTTGTTTATTCATCAGCCTGTTTAATCTGGCACCATATTATCTGGGAATATGTCTCCCCCTGCCCCCTGCCAATAATTCTTTGTGGTCCATTGTACACTTTTGAGCCAGGGAAGATATTCATGACATGGTTACCTTGTACTAAACAATGAATAATGCTTTAGCTGTAAGGAACACCCTTTCTTTCCCATGAATTATCTTCCCCATAGCCCTCTGGTGAGTACCTTATTCTTTGCTGGAAGATGGACCGTTTTCATGGAAATTGGTGTGGTATTTTTCAACACAAAAGTATTGTCCTTAGGTCTTTAACTGCTCACTGATGTTAAAACAATCTGTTTCAATTTTATGAGCTTATATTTTCATTGGAATGGCTTCAAGGCCACACTTACCTTGTTGAAAATATACTAAGATAGATTTGGCAAAAGAGAGCAATTTAGTTGGGTACATGGTCCCTGGATAAAGTAGAGATTGGCTCCATAAGTATCTTAAATATAACTGTTTGTTTATGGTCTATTCTATTAAAAAAAAAAATTTAAAGGTAGCCGAATGCATTGGTTATATTCTTTAAAAGTTATGCTTAGAGTATATTTTCGCTGAAACAGTTTAATAGATGGTGTTTATTAAACAATATATTTTACACCATAGAAGACTCACTAACTCTTTGACTTAAAATATGATTGCTCACACATACAGTTTTTCTGAGGTGAGCCACAATAAAAATTTTAAAGTGTCATTTGTTTTATGGTGCTGGAAGAGTTATAGGAATTATGTGAGTTTAAGTAAATCTTATCAGCTTAAAGATAGGAGTCAGTACCCAACGGAAATGTTTGTTGTAGTTAGATTGACCAAACACAAATGATACAGCACAGCATAGGGCCCTAGGGATGTGCTCAAAATGGATATAAATGATATACTGATTTATAGAAGACAGCTCTTCAAACATACATAGTGCTACTGACTTTTCTAGATACATTCTCTTTCCAGTGTGAGCTTGTGCCATCATTGGGTTATTCTTAATGTTGACAATAGGTGATCATTTAGTGACCTTTAGCTTTGTCCTTGATCCTGTATTATGTGATTTACACACATATTTTTTTGTCATTCTGTCATTATCACAGCAACCAAGGTTCATTACTCCCATTCTAATGTTTGAAAATAAAGCTCAGACTAGGGAGCTGGCTTGTTCTAGCCCTCGGTGAGGTGCCAACAGGATAGAATCCAGCATCTACCTGGATGTAGTTGCATTACTGACTCTTAAATGTGTTTTTTTGTGAAATCATCTATTCCTTCATTAAATTTTAAATATCCTTCATCTCCATGATTTATATTTCCAAACTTAAAAATGTTAAAGTGAAAGAAAAATGTTAAAGTAAAATAATTGAAATTAAAATAGTTTAAGGAAAAGTTTTATAGATGGTTTTATAATAAGGGAGGAAAATCTAATACCTTCATATGTTTAATTTTAAAGGTGGTGCCTCATTGGACCTGAAAGCTTGTCCTCCTAAACCATCTAAATGGATCCTGGACATGACCTGGTTGAATTTGGTGGAACTTAGCAAACTTAGACAGTTTTCAGATATCCTTGATCAGGTAACCTGCCCTTTGAATAAACTTAGGTTAATGTCGCAGTGAGAAACTTCCTAATTTATCACCAGCAACAATATTTGTGGAAGAGAGAGATTTCTTTCTTTCTTTCTTTCTTTTTTTTAAAATTTGTTATTTCCAGAGAGAAGGGAAGGGAGAGAGGCAGAGAGGAAGAGAAACATCAATGTATGATTATCTTTCACCTGCCTCCAGCCACAGACCTGGCTAGAGACCTGACTTGCAACTTGGTTATATGCCCTGGCTGGGAATCAAACTAGTGACCTTTGGGTTCGTAGGCTAGCACCTTATCCACTGTGCCACCAGCCAGGGCAAAAGAGATTTCTTAACATTGACACTCTTAAAAATGGTATGGCCTGTGTTTGACCTTCCTTACAGCTCATGGCTCACTTACACTCTGATAAAGCATATTTTGCCCATGCAGCCTTGTGTGGCAGTGAGAATTATGCCTGCGCCATGTGTCAGTATTGTCATTTGGAGATGCACAAGTGGGAAACCTGATGGATTCAATTAGATGCAATAATTGTGTATACTTAAAACAGCATTGTCTTCTTTCTAGAGATTAAATATGAAAAGAAATATGAACAGTCTGCCTCTGAATGTTAAATATCATTTCTTGTTCCTTATTCTTCTTACTCTTTTTCTTCTGCTCCTCCCACTCCCACCACCATTTTATTGCTGTAACTAGGCATCCAGGTATGAACCTAATGCTGGCTTCTTATCTTTAGAAGTTACTGTCCTTTCACAATTAGCCAGTTGCTTGCTGGTGAATCGTGTATATGTTGGGATCATGGAAGTTGATACAGAGAATTAAATTGGGACAGGCCAGGAGATGAGGGTTTTTGAAAATCCGGTGACCAGAGAGAAATCACATTGATAGCAAAGTGGCTTTATTCAACTATAGGTTGAGGGCTTAAAAAAAAATTTTTTTTTAACCATAAGATTTTTAATAGTTTTGCTATATTTTTATATCTTGGCTTACAACTAATGATTACCAGGGAATTAGGGTACAAAAATGTTGGGGGGTTAAATAACTTTCATTTGGGAGATTTTAATATACTCTAAGTTTGTTTTCCTGTAGGGTGATTCTTTGTGACCTTATCTGTTTTGAAGTTGTCATCTTCTGGAGATTATATCTTATCCTTGCAATTTTCCTACATTATGTAGTCTTTCATGATTGAAAGAGATTATTATTTCTTATTCTTACATATTACTTGTTAAGTACAAACCTGGAATACTTTTTTTTTATTATACTAAGAAGTATACTTAGTTATTTAATCAAAGGGAATATACCAGAGAACATAAGATTACATTTGTTTGTAGATGTTGTTTGTTCTGCTTTTGAGATGTTTGCTTATGTAATGCTCTTCTCTTTTTGTTTTTTTGTTTTTAAGCTGCAAAGGATAGTGGGCTGTGTTCTTTTCCTCCTTATCAGTAGCCTAAAGGAAGCTAGTATCTGATTATTTGATATTGTAATATATTCTAATTATTCTAATTTGTACAGTTTTGGCCAAAAAACTTCATTCAATTAGAAGAATATGTATTAAATGCCTGTTTTATTTTATTTTATTTTATTTTTTTAATAAGAGTTGTACTGGGAGATGAGGAAACACAAGTGAATGACAATTTGTTCTTCATCATGAAAGAATTTCATGGAGCAAATCAGATTTCCTTAAAATAATAAAAATGAGTTTCCATTGATTTCTTTATTTTTTACAAATTTGTTACCACAAAGGCATAGACAAAAATTAAACAGCCATGACACTCTATACTTCAGAAATTAGCTGTGGGCTGCTGTTAATACAGAGTGACTTTAGAGCAAATAACATTTGATAGTTAATTTTCAAACTTTTGGACATTAGAATATAAAATTAAAAAGTGGTCAAGAGATATCATTCACACATGTCTGGAATGGTCAGAAAGTTCAATGAAACATATCTGTGAACTATTACTGAACAAATTTTCCATGGTGTGACACATTTCTTTTTCTTTTTAAAAGATTTTATTTATTATTTTTAGAGAGGAGGGAAAGGGAGGGAGCGGAACATCAATGTATGGTTGCCTTTCATGTGCCTCCAGCCGGGGACCTGGCTGGAGACCTGTCTTGCAACCTGGTTATGTGTCCCGGGAATTGAACCAGGGACCCTTTGGTTCACAGGCTGACACTCAATCCACTGAGCCACACCAGTCAGGGCTGACACATTTCTCTTCCCCTTGTATTTTCAGATATCAAGACATGAAAAAATGTGGAAAATTTGGTTTGATAAGGAAAACCCTGAAGAAGAGCCTCTTCCCAATGCCTATGATAAATCTCTTGACTGTTTTAGACGTCTTCTTCTTATTAGATCCTGGTGTCCTGACAGAACCATTGCCCAGGTATGAAGAACCTATTAAAAAAATAGAAGAATATTTTTAAGGAGAATGTCTGTTTATACTTAAACATTTGCAATGTCAATCCCAGTGAGAATTTCTTGTAGTCTTCCATGTTTTCTAGCTATAAAATGTGAAACATGGAAAGTAAACAACAAATACATTTAGGTGTACATTTAGGCTAAGTGATTTATTTACTAATCTTCTTTGGTCCAAATGGTCCAATAAGAAGGAATGAAAAAAACATGTTTGTAAGGCAACATAAAGGAAATGTGTTATTCTTCTGTATCATTTTGATATTAACTCAAATGATACGGCTGCTCTATTTTGCTAGTAGTAAAACATTGTTCCCTTAAGTGGAAAGAATATGAAGTTTCTAGGGAGGAGGGAGACTGGCAGGCAAGCAGAGCGTTCCCAAACCTGTATTCACTTCCCCAGGAAGTATCCCAACTCTCCATGCAAGGGAGAAGGTTGGCCTAAAATTTTTCAGATTGTACATATTTTACATATGGCTTAAATATGTACCTACCTCCGATAGATCTACCTTTTAAATATCTTTAACCTGCTGGCCTACCATCATGGGAATTTACTTAAAAAGACTTGTTGTGTTTGCCTTTACCATTCAAAGTTAAACTGTAATATTCAGCATAGGTTGATTCTTCAAGGGCTTCTCCAAGAAAGCCAAAGGGGTAACTGCAGGCAGCATTTATAACAGAACGTAGGAGACACTCCAGAGGGAGTGTTAAAAACATACAGAGTCACCATCTCCATTAGGTGCTGTGCAATAAAGAAACAACTAGGTTCTCTGGTTTACTGAGCAAAGAAAAGCAGTTTTGCAACTCAGGACACTGAGATCACTTCCTTCAGTTTGTCTTCTTAACTTCATTTCTTTTATTCTGCTCAAATGAATTGTCAAGCAATTGCTTTAAGGGCAGTGTAGAAGGTTCAAACAGTTCTTTGTTTTGTCTTCTTTCTTTCCTTTTCTCCTTCTTTCCCCCTTCTTTCCTCTCTCCTCCCTCCCTCCCTTCTGTCTTCCTTTCTTCCTTCTTCCCTCTCTCACTTTATCTGCCTCTTTCCTTCCTTCATTTTAACGATTATTATTTTTTTTCATATAACACTTTATTTGTCCCGATGTTGAAGTTTAAGTCTTCCATGCTCACTTACACCTTCATCCTGCTTTCTGGCAGCTGTAGGCTGATGACAGCCATGACTATTTAACTGGTCTCCTATAGTCATTCTTGTCCACTCAAGTCCATCCTGTGATTCTAGAAGCAATGGAAATATGGCTGTGCCCATTCCTTAATGGCTTCCCATGACCCTTATGATAACTTACAAATCTTGAACTCAGCCTAAAAGACCCCTTTGAAAAAATGTTCTCTCCTCTAAAGTTGTTATTCTCTGATTAGATTCCTTTTGTGATTTTCAATCAGATACCTTTCAGGGAAGCATAATAGAAGATCTGCAGTGGGGACATGTTCAACCTGCATTCCCCATCAGCAGCATCAGACTAGTTTTCAGCATTTTGAGCGTGACTGCTGGTTGTAGGAATGATGCTCTGTTAGGGTTTCAATTTTCTAATACATAAAATAGGGACAATAAAATCTATTCAGGGTAATTGGAATATATTTAAATCAAAATACTATATAATAATGAACATAATAATTATTACATATTGATCTGCAAATATACAAAGTTTTATTTCAGTTGCTAAAGAGGCTCTAATTCCTGCCACTTCGCAAGGTAATATGAGGATAAAATAGATGTGGAGGGATGACAGCAGTAAAAAACATTACCAAATGATAAAACATAAGATATATGTATAATTATGAAAGTCTCTGCCCTATGTAACTGGCAGGCTTCCTGTGGACATCATGGTGATAATCTACACAAATGAACTTTGGAAACCACACTGCACTGTACACATGAAGGAGTTAGAACAGGTTTTGGTGACGGCATACTGTTTTTGGCAGGCCCGCAAGTACATCATGGACTCCATGGGAGAAAACTATGCTGAGGGGGTCATCCTGGACTTGGAAAAGACGTGGGAGGAATCTGATCCACGGACACCACTCATCTGCCTCCTGTCCATGGGCTCAGATCCCACGGATTCCATCATTGCCTTGGGGAAGAGATTAAAAAGAGAAACCCACTATGTGTCCATGGGCCAGGGCCAGGAGGTCCATGCACGCAGGCTCCTGCAGCAGACCATGGCAAATGTGAGGCCAAGTGTCTACTTTTGTGTGATGTTGTTGATGTTGCAGGGTATAGAGGAACAACTGCAGGAAAGAATATATGAATTGTTAAGGGTTTACATTTACCCACTGTGTACTGTTTACTGAATAGGAAACGTATGTGTCTATTAGAAAATTTTCATGAAAAACAGGTACAATTAAAAATATTTTCTGTTGAGCCTTGACTTACGGAAAACTTACCCAATTGAACATCTTATTTCCTAATCAGCTTGCATAATGCTAAACCTCATTCTGGATTCAAAACCTCAGTGGAGTCCATAGTTCCACCCTCTTTGCTACACCCTCCAGCTCCTCCAGCTTCACTCTTATATTCATCATCATCCCAGAATCTACAACCAATATCTTTCTTGAGTTCCAGGATGCACAGTGTTTCCTGGAGTCCCCCAGGCCTGGCCCAGATCCCAAAGGCCAGGAATTGGCCATTACCCTGCAGAGAGACCAGAGGTTCTAGAATACATGGTGTGTTGCTTTGCTGGCAAGGCTCCTAGCACCCATTGTGGATGGCAAATTGTATAGCCCACAGAGCATGTCATGCTCAGGCCTGGCCTGGGAGCCACTAAACTCTGGAGATCCCATGTTGATCCTGCCAATGGGATGGTTCAGTCCAGAGTTGGGGCATTTTCAGGGATTTAAGTTAACAGGATGCTGGAGGCCCTCCATTTCATTTCTATGACTCAGCTCCTGCACAAGGCACTCCTGTGTTTACTCTGGCCTAGCTCTCTCTGTGGTGTCCCTCTCAGCCTGGAGGCCCCTCCACCTCTTTTTCCCTCTTCTTCCACTTTGGCTAAGCATGGTGGGAGTGCAGAACCACTTAGCTTCCTGTTGCCATTGGATAACACAGCTCTCAGTCTTAGTTTAGATCCTTTTCTAGCCTTTATTGGATGATACCCTACTCCTCTTTCTTGCGTCTGACTGTCCTCTCTATCTCAAGACTCCTCCTGTGCCCTCCAGGGACCCCCACCCCTTGCTGAGGCAGGACTGGCTTTCTTCCCTTCCAACCCCCAACTACAGGGTCCACTTGGTTCTGTGGTTGAATCTAAAACCTTACCACTGTGCTGCCTCTAGTCCCTTTCTCCTGGTCTAGAACTGAGCCTGAGCCCACTGGGTTTTGGAACCTCCACATTTACCTTGCAGCTCTACATCCTCAAGCTGTTCCTTGCCCCCAGGTTTGGTGAAAGATAGGGGCCCTTCTCATGGGTTGTGCTATGCCTGATGACCTGAGTTTGCGGTGGGAGAGGGAAGGCTGAAAGGGTCTATTGAAGTGTTTCGAGAGATGAAAAATAATTCATCTTTATTTAAGACTCCAATGTCTGGTGTGACATGAGGGCTTTGTAGGTCTTGATCTTGGCCTTCCTCCTCTTCCCTTCTGTATCTTTACTTTCCCTATTCTTCCCTCTGCATATTACTGTACTTAGAACAAAAACACTAACATTCACAGGGCTCATCTTAAATTTAAAATATGTAATTGGGTAACTAATAATAATAGAGTTTCAGGCAACCAAATTAGAATATAAATGAAATATTTTTAGCCTACAGTTTATCCATGGTTTGTTGAGTAGTTTAAAGTAAAATTAAAATGCCTTTTTTATTAACATGCTTATAACTTGTCAGAAACAATAGCTTTTTAAAAGTTTGAGGCAGTATGACAGAATGAACCAATTACCCAGTAGTAGCAACATGAGTGATCTGTAAGAAGAACACAAAACATTTACTACAAAGTGCAGCAGTACAAAGGAGCAACATTGACCACGGGATTCTGTGGATAAACATGGAAGTGTCAGAGTTCTCACCTAGAAAACTTAGGTCTGGATTCACTTTTATGCCGGATGGAGAGCAGTTGAAGCCTTTTTTTCTTGTTAAGTTTGACATTTAATTTCTTTTTGTTTTGAATAGGTGGACAGTATCAAGCTTTTAAAGAATAAAAAATTAGTTTATTTACTACATGCTGTATACTTCTGAAAAAAAATAAGGAAATAGGTGGAATTACAAAATGATTAATTTTATATGTAACTCCTAAGATTTTAGACCCAGTGCTTTTTTTTTTTTTGAAAGAGAAATAGCTCAGGCTGCACTAGTCAAAACTAAATGATCCAAAGTTACTGACTCAAGAAAACAACTCAAAATTATGATCTCAATATTGTAGGTAATATTAGCAAAAATATGCTATAGGTTATTGAGTCAATTATTGTGTGACTTAAAATTTTGTCTGTGCTGCTTTATACGAGGAGCCATGACAGATGGGTTCCAAAATCGGTGGGAGAATTTTCTTTTACCTGTTTCAGTGAGATTCCTATACTCAAATATTCTGATGTCCACTGCTCCAAATGCTGCCCATTTTGCCTTTTAAAGAAAATTGACTTTCCAGTTCACTTCAGGTGAGGCAGGAACATGTTGGGGATCTGGACTTCCTTTCTTCTTGTGTCAGCCTACCTTCTTTCCTGAACTTCCAGAGGGACCTCTTGTCACCTGTTTTTGAGTGTTTGGGAGCTATGTGGTATAATTAGGGTTACTTCTCAGCTTTCCCTGAATGTCAGTTGAGGATTCAGCTTTCTTGAGTTCATTTTAAGTGTTATTGATAGTGTCTTCATCATCACTCTTTTTATCCTTGAGAGTTCATGCCTTTAAAGAAAATCCTTTCACTATAGTCTTCATGGAATTTTGGGGAGGAAGCTGAGCCGAACAGACATTTTCAATCAGCCACCTTAACTTGCAGCTGCTGTTATTTCTTTTTATGCTTCACTTTGGTTATTTTTGTTACTCCCACTGCTTATTAGCACAGTTGGGAGGCTAATATGTGGGACCAGTATACGGAACAAGAAAAGATATAACCACCTCAATTGAATATTATTGTATCCTTAGATTAGACCTAGATTAATTTAAAGTGTTTAGTGTATTTTTCTGTTAATGTTAATTACTTAATTTGTAAAGACTGTGTTAATTTGAATCTCTGGGCAAAACAAAAAATAGCCTAACTTCCATTCACTTTTGTTGATGCAGGGTGGGTGGGCACTTCTGCAAAACTGCCACCTGGGACTCGATTTCATGGATGAGCTGATGGACATAGTTACAGAGACAGAGACCGTGCATGAGGCTTTCCGCCTGTGGATGACCACGGAGGTGCATAAGCAGTTTCCTATTACCCTCCTTCAGATGTCCATTAAGTTTACCAATGAGCCTCCGCAGGGCCTCCGGGCAGGACTGAAAAGAACCTATGGTGGTGAGTGGAGGAGTACCTCCAAGCTTGTTAGTAATCTGCACTTAAATTGTTTTCTTGAAGAAATTGTAAAAACAGAATTAGCTAGGGTATAGTTTGAGCAAATAACTATTTGCTATTATAATTATTATATTATTATAAAAGTATATTATTTGACATGATGAGGAGTAGATGGCCCCTTTGTTATAGTCCTTGTGGAATGTGACCAGAGCTCTGAATTACCCACCTTGTATTTTTCCTGTTTCCCTAAATACTGCTCTACTTTGGCCTATTCTACTCTTTGCTAGACACCTACCTTTTATCTTAATAACTAAAATTGGTATTTTTGTCATATATAGTCTTTATGCTCCATCCCTGAAGTAGGACAGTAACCTCTCCCAAGAGGAGAAGCTGAATTAAAATTATGACCTGCTTTCATTTCATGTCACCATATGTCAGAATGCCAGAATGGTAGCTCTATGTTAGAAATCAAACAGAAGCAACAAAACCAGACCAAATGCCCTCCATTCAAAACTGGAACTGAGATTATTCTCTTTGCCTTTGCTTCCTGTACTTTGTGGCTTCCTCTCTGGGACTCATGAAAAGAGCCTGTACTGCAGAGTCGGAAATCCTGTTTCTGATCCTCCCTCAATGCTTTGTTTTCTTGGGTGTTAGTCACTCAAACAACCAGAGATTCAATCTTTTCATATGTAAAATAGGGACAATAAAGTCTACCCATGGTGAGTGGAATATAATGTATTCAATATCAATAATATATAATAATCATTCTATATCACTCTGAAAAATCTACAAAGAGGGTGTTGTTATTGTTGGTTTTTTTTTTTTTGAATTGTTAATAAAACTCAAATTCCTGCCAGTTTATAAGGTATAGCCAGGGTAAAATGGGTGTGGAAGGGAGATGGCAGTGTAAAAAGATTACCAAGTAAGAAAATAGAGGATTTTATATATGTAATATACATATATAATAATCATAATGATCACTTTGAGAATATATTCAGATTGTTTTGGGCTTCTATATACAGTATTACCAATTTAATATTAATTAGTATATGTACATACTCCAACATAATAAATAATAATAATGTAAGCATTATTATTATTATTGAGTGGTGGTTGTAGTGATAGCACTATTTATTTTACAGGCATCATTCTTCCACCTGTATTTTATCCCCACATTATCTTGTTAGGTTAGCAGGAACTTGATTTGTCTAGTGAGCCCCTCTTCCCCTCAAATCTCTGCAGATTTTTCAGAGAAATGCCCTCCGGATACCCAAAACTTAAATTACAGTGCTGTATGAACATGATAAAAATAATTTAAGATAAGTGGGAATTTGTAAAAGAATGGATCACTTACTTATGAAAGTAATAGAAAATAAAGATGTTTGAGAGACGATCCAGGTTTCACCTGGCTGACCTCCACAGGCGTGAGCCAGGACCTGCTGGATGTGAGCACAGCGGCCCAGTGGAGGCCCCTGCTGTACGCAGTGGCTTTCCTGCACTCCACGGTCCAGGAGCGGCGCAAGTTTGGTCCCCTGGGGTGGAACATTCCTTATGAATTTAACCAAGCGGACTTTAATGCCACTGTGCAGTTCATCCAAAACCACTTAGATGACATGGATATCAAAAAGGTACTGTGTGTGCGCGTGTGTCATGCCACTGGAGATTGTAGGTCCTCAAGCTAATATGACCCCCACACCGCAGCTTTGGGCTAAATCTTGTAAAGAGTGATGATTTTCGATGTTTGCAGAACCTTTAAGTCATAGCAAGTTGGGTCACACTTGCCTCTTGATTTCAGCCAAAAAATAAACAGATTTTGATTCTCTTTTTATTTCTTAAAGTCAAGTTTGACATTACACATGAGACAACTTAACGTAGTTTTTTAGAGGGTGGGAGAGTGAGTGGGGAAACAAAAAAATTAAAAAAAAAATGAAAATAAAGCCTAGATTACTTTTGAAGTGTATGCTTCTTAAAAAACTGCTCCAATAGTCTAAAAAATAAACATTTTTTTTCTGTTGAAATTAAAATACGAAGCACAGTCTATTTCAAGTTATGAAGATGAGCTTTGAGTAATTTGCCTAATTAATTTTCTTTCTGTACTGTTTACATTATGAATGAATGAATGCCATTGATGACAATGAACATATGGATGTTCCTTGGCAGGGAAAACGAGGATAAGACAGTAGTCAGTTCTACACAATTATTCTATGCATTTTCCCAGGGTGTCTCCTGGACCACTGTCCGCTACATGATTGGCGAGATTCAATACGGAGGCAGAGTCACTGATGACTACGATAAGAGACTGTTGAACACATTTGCTAAGGTTTGGTTCAGTGAAAATATATTTGGACCAGATTTCAGCTTTTACCAGGGATATAATATTCCCAAATGCAGCACAGTGGATAACTATCTTCATCATATCCAGGTTTGTCCATGTCAAACTTTTATGCATAGAGCAGATATCCTCAGCATTTGACCTTTTGCTTTTTTATTGACACCATATACTCATGAACTTCCTTTAGTATCAATTTTAATGCTGACACGTATTGAACCTTCCACCGTAGATGCTTTCTTCATATGGTTGTATTTACCTAATGATTAAAGTGGTTATATTCATTTTGCATATAAGTTTTACATGAATGCCCTTCACCCATTCTCTTTTAATGCAGCAGTGAAGACTGTTCTTTGGGGAGATGATAGACTGAGCAGATTAGAATTGTGAGGCTTCAGTGACCTGTGATAACCAGGCAGCGGCAGCCGCTAGATAGTATGCTCTAGTTTCCCACCCATTTGCCTTATTCTGTGACACCTGTTCCTTAATCCCGACCTGATGGACAGTGTATGAGTATATGCAGGAGTCTATTCATGTATGAGCTTGTTTGCAATGGGGGAGGTGATGAGGGACTGTTCTGGGTTAGTGGCAACCTGGGCCTCTCCCCATGTGATATCAGCACATCTCTGACCCAGTTGTGACAGCCAAAAGTATCTCCAAACATTGTCAAGTGTTTATGGTGGGTGGGTGGAGGGAAGGGGTGAAATAATCCCTATTGAGAAACACTTGTCTAAGAAAGAATAAGATAGATTTTGACAAGAACTTTGGGGAGGAAAATTGATTTGTGTTTCGAGGTAGCTACATTTTCTGTCTCTATAGTGTGACTTCAGTGGATCATATTTAACAATTTCTTTTGCCTCTAAGATTTATCTCAGTGTGAACAAACTAAAGCACAACAGCCCCAAAGGGCTAAATTTATTAGTATGTTTGGAGGTTCTGTGATAAATAAGTGTAATGAGGTTATCATAAATTATTATCTCTATCCTTTTAGTAATTCAGATCAGCAAATATATGTGTCTTAATTGTACTATATCTGCCTTTAAATGATTACACTGAATAAAAAAGTGCCTTTGATGGCAGAAATTAGGATATGCCTGCACATGTATTTATATACATCTCATTTCACAATGAACTTGAGTTCACACATAAGACATTACATGAAAGTAATAAAACAAGGGTGTAGAAAGGAGGGGAGCTATGAATAAGACAACAATAACAATTAGGATACAATTCACATGTAGAAATATATATCGAATTGCAGGTAAATTTTCTTTTGGGCAAGTAGCTGGGGGAGAATTTTGCCTACTTGTTCTTGGTATTTTCCTCACTGACACTATTGTCTCTCCATGTTTCTCTCTTTTCATAGTTTCTTTCTCTTCAGGACAATACAATATCTTTATTTGGGACTTCATCACTAAAACTATCATTTTTCTGGTTTCTTAAGAAGAGTATAACCATTTGTTATCTAATATTCATTTAAAAAACTGGCTTAAATTAGATGGGACCTTCAGAAAACAAAATACCAATCCATATCTCCTTCTTGGTCTTCCATATTACAAAACAAGAGAGAATCTCTGACTAAATTTGCCAGAGGTACAGACATTAAAGTACCATGAGCCAATTATGTTTCTCAATGTTAATCTTTTTTCAAGGCAACTTCTGATTTTTTTTGGAAGCATTACCAAGATGGTGGTCTGATATAAATAAACCATCTTTTGTAAATGTATGTTCTGATAAAAACAGGTTTCTTTCCTAAGACAGTACAATTTAACTGATCCTATGTCAGCAGCCTGTGCTTACCAGAATACTTGTTGTTCAGAATTTGCCCACCTACGACAGCCCCGAGGTCTTCGGGTTGCACCCCAATGCCGACATCACGTACCAGAGCAAGCTGGCCAAGGACGTGCTGGACACCATCCTAGGCATCCAACCCAAGGACAGCTCTGGTGGAGGGGATGAGACCCGGGAGGCTGTGGTGGCCCGGCTGGCTGATGACATGCTGGAAAAGCTGCCCCCTGACTATGGCCCATTTGAAGTGAGTCAAAATCCTAACAGAATGTCTGCTTGGTTGGGGGGATGAGGAAGGAGGGCAAACATAATTTTTCTGGAAAAAAAATTATTTAAAAAGCTCACTTCCTGAAAACCCGGAGAAAGTTTTTGACTCTATAAATATGATCATTTTTACATATAAATTCTTAGTTGATATGACTATTCATAATTAAGTTTACAACTGTATAGTAGTGCATTAGGATTCTTTTTCTGGAACTTTCCTTGAGGTATTTCACATTGTTATTTGTTCAAAGAAAAGTAATGTAGTTTTCGAGTTTAGCACCTGATTATTTAAATAATATTGTGTAATTTAATGTGTACCTTAAAATTCAGGCATTCATAATTTTAGGAGGTCCGTATTTTTATCATTAACTTGCTTTGCAGTTTCTTCACCCCATGGGTTTTAAAAACTACTATGTCTTTTTAATATGCAACTAATTGGTGAGCAGTTCTATGATGATGAAAGTTAATGTTTTGGACATTGTTGCAAATTGTAAAAAGATTTATCCTGATAAAAATTTTAAACTTTTGATAAAAGGAAAAATAACTGGGTTACTTTCCACATTGTCTTAAAAGATGACTAAGCATGACACTTTGGTCCAGGGCTGCCATGTTTATGTATTGCTCTGCTTTCCAAAGGAAGCCTGCAGGATTTTGTTTCTTTAGCATCCTATTATTATTTTTCTTTTACGAAGCAGGCCATTTTGGCTTCTAACACTATAGACTGAACTCAAGAATCTATCACCAAGGGAATAATTTCCCAGGGATGTAGCTCTGATCGCTTGCTTGGAGAAAATCAATACTGCAATCAGTGTTCACAAACACCTTCCATTATAGAATCAGGAAAGAGGTCATTCATGTGTAGCAGAGGTTGTAATATTTATGAAGCATTAAAATATTAAAAAATATAATAAACAAACAAATAGGGTAAGTAATGGGTTTTAGAAGCATCTTTCTTCTTTTGTGGAATTTATCAGGGTTACCATAGGATAAAGCACTCAGCCTAGCACAATAACTGATCCACAGAAGATTCTCAGTTAATACCTGTAGAATGGAAATGATTTGGTGGGTGGGTGGGTGGGTGGATGGATGATGAGTGTTTTGATGGAAAACAGAAAGCTCTGAAAATATATAGGTAGTTTTTGAAGCAGCCAGTAGAATGGTCATGTGTACGTGCCTGTTTGTGGATGTGCATGTGTGTATTTGAAAGTGTTAGATAAGCAGTAAGTGACTATTTCTCAATAAGCGTGGTTGCTGTTTAGAAGGCTGCCAGGTTGTGGTCGTGCATTTTTATTTTTCTGTGAGTTAATGGCTGCCTGTTCTCTCCCAACTGGGATGAAAAATTGGCTGGTCATCTAAGCATGTTTCCTTTCTTATTTCTTGTCTGTTATCTGGCATTAGCAAAAAGTGAAAACTTATCATTTATGGAATTGTACAATTTGGGGCCTTGTCAGAAGCCCCAGTGACATCAACATGAACAGCTTTCTAATTTATGGCGTGTGCTGTCTCCACGGCAGGTAAAAGAGAGGCTACAAAAGATGGGGCCATTCGAGCCAATGAACATTTTCCTCAGGCAGGAGGTAGACAGAATGCAGAGGGTACTCACCCTGGTCCGCAGCACCCTGACCGAGCTCAAACTGGCCATTGACGGCACCATCATCATGAGTGAAAATCTTCGAGATGCGTTGAATTGCATGTTTGATGCCCGGATTCCTGCTCAGTGGAAAAAAGTGCGTTGAAGTCGGCTCTTCTGCCTGATCACTTGATTGTTGTGAAGGGTTGCAATGGGCAAGAGGAAAGCGGCTAGGGATAATTTACTTCAAAGTATTCCTTTGATTATAGACCAATCCCCTTATAGTCCCGTATTTTCAGATTGTAGGCAGGGAAGCAACTTATGTGGCATCTCCCACATAATACCAGGTGGTCTGCTGGGTGATTTACATGCATTCTTTCACTTCAAGTGTACATTTTATTGTCCTCAATTTATAGATGAGGAACTTGAGATTGGGAGAGGTTAAATCTTTTCTCAAATCACACACCTAAGAAGTCCAAGATTCAGAATTTAAACTCAAATTCTTGGGCTTCAAAGCCCATGATACCAGCTTCATATAAGAGTATCTGAATACAGTGAATAGGCCTTCAGTGGTCAGGGGGAAAGGGGTTGGAGGGAGGGGGGAGGCAGAGGCAAGGAAAGGGAGCAGCTTAGACAAGAACCTAGTATAAAGGAACCATGGACATGGACAACAGGTGGGATTGACTTTGGGGGTAATGGGTGGGTGGGGAGGGGGAGAGAGGGGAGCAAAAAGGGGATGGATGTAATACAACAACAATAAAATTAAAAAAAAAAGAGAATGTTCTGAGATACATGTGCTTATTAAACATTTCCTTTCCTTTGTAGATATGTGAGTATATCACAAGATAAGATGTGGGCTTACTGATTACCTGTTGGTAATTGTGTTAAATGAGAGATGTGATTTTAAGAAATAATTTTCTACTTGAAAAGTAAAATAAGGACTGAGTCTCTTTTTAAGTAGGAAAATGTGTGTATTTGAGTGGGGAGGGAACCTAAATGGCACAGTTTCTTTGTTCTGTATTTAAGCCTTTGTGTGTGTGTCTTGTGCAAGTGCGCTTTGTGGGGAGAAACAAGTGAAACTGGCAAGGTTAATTATGGTGGGGAAAAGACCTGGGAAAGGGTCGGGGTGTTACTGTATTTCTACCCCTTAGGCCTCTGTTCCCCCTGATCATGCCATCACCTGGGGTCACTCTGCACCCGCAGTAGGAACTCACCAAGTACTTGACTCTCTGGAAGTCTCTACTGTCCTTCAGAAGTGCATCTCTGCTCTACCCTCCCTGAAGGTTTGGCAGAGGAGGACACTGAGGTGGTAGAGAAGTGTGACAGGCTTTCCCCACTTGCAATCTAAAGTCATAGATGCAAAGTGAACTGGGTCTGTGCAGTTGTACAGTTTCCTCCAGCTGTGCTCAGCTGACTGGCGGTGGTCTGGGCAAGGCGGATGACAGAGGTGGTGCCATGTTGGGCTTCCCTAGGCAAGTGCAGTGGAAGATGTGTGTGTTTTCTGGGGCTGCGTAGTGAGTTACTGCAGATTGAGCGGGTTAAACAATGGCAATTTATTATCACAGTTCTAGAATGGGAAGTCCAAAAATAGGGTGTCCACAGGGCTGCCCTGCAGTGGCGTCTTTTGAAACTGGTGCATGCAGAGCAGAGCAAAGTGTGCTCCCTGCAGGCCTCTCAGCCTCCAAAGTGAAAAAGGAAAGTTGCTATGTTTCTGAACTTGTATCTCCATGTTGTCCACTGGTGATGGGACTTTCCTAACCACCTGCTGCCTCCATGCTGATCTGTTGACACCCGTGGTAGATTGCTTTCATTTCTCTTCCACAGTGCGGTAGGTCCTTAGCTCCACCCAGTTACAGTGGGAGCCATCCAATGGAGGCCTCACCATCTGTGGCAACTATCCCACCATATGGCCTCTGAAGTCATCTTAGCTAGGAGAAGGGAGATGTGGACAAGGTACACTGGGTCCTTGTCCATGGATCAGAATAGGTGCAGGGACCCAATGTGACTGCATGGGAGACTGGGAAGTGTAGAGAGACACATCCCACATGAGATGAATAATCAGCTGGTCACTTAACAAACTCTCTGCAGCACCCCTTTTCCCCCAAGTCAGATAAGTTTATTTTTACCTCCTTACTTGGAGTAAGGGGAGTGAAGGGATAGAGAACCCTAGAGTATAATGTAAATGGAGTCCTGTCTCCTTGGAAAGAAAAAAGTTGTGGAGATAATGTGCTTTGCCCAAGAACAGCATTTGATGATGACAAAGTTTACAGTGCAAGTGTGGGACTGGGCAAGTTAAATGGATTGCTAGAGATCAGAGGTCAAGACATAAGAAGACAGGGTGGTAAATGGGTCAATCACATGGATCCTGGTGTCAACAAGAATGACTAATGAAAGTACATGGGTTATGAGCGGAACGCTGAAGCCAGAATACCTGAGTTCAAGTCATGTCTTTACTGCATCCGAGCTGTGCAGCCTCACATGAGCTACTTAACCTAGCCATGCCTAAGTTTCTCATCTGTGAAGTGGGGATTGTTATTACTCTCACTTCTATCACAGGCCCTGTGAGCATTAAATGAGTTGATGAGTGTAAAGTACTTAGAACAGTGCCTGACATATGGCCAGTATTATGTAAGCGCTTACTATTATTATTGAAACCACATACCATCACTACCACTTGTATCATCACCATCATCATCATCATTCTCATCATCATGATTATTTTAGGGATGGAATGGAAAAAGCAAACTAGGAGCCAAATTCCTTGGTAGATAAGAGGGAGTGTCTAGTGGTGATAGAAGCAAGAAGGTTTGGGGATGGTATGTCCAAAGTGCCTGAGATTGAAAGAAAGAAAATAATGGGAAATGATAACCTGTCAGAAACAAAGACATCTGCTTCTTCCCTGGTCATGATGGTTGGGCAAGTAGACCCTTTTACATTATGGGTCTACAAAGGAAGTAGTTTTTTCTAGGTGAGGATTGGGTAGCATATTTCAGAGGAGGTGGGGGGAATGTTCAGGGAAAAGGTGAAGAAGTTTCCCTTGAGAAGTTTGCTGATCATGGCACTGAGATGCTGAAGGCGAAGCAGAAAGACTTGGGAGGGCAGTGAACTGGGTTTTAGGTCAGATTGGGGGATGTACAGAGAAAGCAGTATCTGAGACTGGGTCATGGGTAATGTGGTGCTTGGCCTTTTGGAGGTTACTCAGGTAAATGGAAAGGTGAGACCTGACAGGATGAGAACTGATACTCTTTCAGAAGAGACTTGCTTAATGCTGAGCCTCCACTGTCCCACCCAGGGCTTGGGCAGATTCCAAGGAAGTGGTCCCACCGGTAGCATAAAATACCTGGGGAGAGCCCTTCCTATTGACTTCTTCACCTTATTTGATGACAGTACTATTCATTGCTCTACTTATACAGCTTAGAAACTCAGGGTTAGCTTTGACCGGACCCCATTCTCTCCTTTTCACCTTTAACAAATTTATTGCCAATGCCAAAGCGTTTTCTATCTGAATTGTCTTCCCTCATTGCCAATGACGGAAGAAGAACCTACCTGGTCACTGGCTACTGTTTGTTATCCACTAACCCAGCAAACCCAGCCTGATAGGCCCCTGGGAGGCTCTGGATCAGGGACATTGCTAGGAGGCACCTTCTCATTGATGGTTCTCTATACCCTTAGATCAAATGTAATCTTTTTAAAATTAATTAATTACAAATTTATTTTTATTGTTGTATTACATCCATCCCTCAAATGTAGTCTTAATACTTCTGTTTTAGTTAACACATCTATAAATGTTGAATAGAATGAGTTACCTAATTTTTAAGTTATGATCAATGTACTAGCAGTCTTTGGAATCTCATTCTTTTTGAAAAATAGAAAAATTGATTTTTAAGGTATTTGAAATTCAAGTAGTATAGTTATCCAGGTTAATCACTACATTTACTCATACATAAAATACTTCAGTAGCAGTAAAATATGATTTGGAGACACCCATGGGTACAGCTGCTGCTAACATTAATGAGATATCCATACCAGTTATAATAATAGAAGCTCCACAGGTGAATTCAGGAGGAATGTTACAGACAATAAACCTGTGTTTCCATTTTTGTTCCTTCATCAGAAAAAATTAAAAGTACATTCTAAGGGACAAAAACTTAAGAAAATAGTTGTTGTTTGACTAATTAAAAATGATAAATGGAGAAAGACTGCTATGTGTTATTTGCAGACTACATTTTAAAGCATTGACTAGATGATGAGCACCTTTACATAAATAGAGATCTTGTTTTATAATATAGCAACTGCAAATGTAACCTAAGAAGATAGTTGAAACAGTTGTTTTAAATGGTTTAAAAACAGAATTGGTGATAAATATGTTTGTAAGTGAAAGGTGATTCTATTGAAAGCAGACACCCTTAGACAACATCTGAGGTCTCAATTGATCTGGTATCCATGTGATTAGTAGCTGATTCTATCATATAATGTTAAGGAGGAAGAACATTTGAAAACTTAAATTTCAGAACCCCAGGGTAGTTCATGTATTAGGGACTTTTAAATTCTAAAAGTGAAATTGGTATTTTATCATTTTTTAAAATGTGAACATAGCCAGTTAGCAAAATTAAACCCTGTATTAATTGTTTTAATGCATGTCTTTCAGGCATCATGGGTTTCAAGTACATTGGGTTTCTGGTTTACTGAACTTATAGAAAGAAACTGCCAATTTACCTCTTGGGTTTTCAATGGCCGGCCTCACTGCTTCTGGATGACAGGCTTTTTTAACCCCCAAGGGTTTTTGACTGCAATGAGACAGGTAATAGCTCTTATTTGCACCTGTGGTGTTATTATAATTTTCCTCTGTAAAGTTTCCTTCTTTCGTTACGGTTTTAAAGAATATAATAAGACAGAGAATGATTCTCTCTTATGGTTGCTGGCTGTTGTATTGTCCTGAGCTGGATTTATATCCAGCAACTTGCCCACAGGCTGCCGGCTTGAATTTCAAAATCTTTATTTGTTATTTATATATTTCATTTATATATCTATATATCTATATATAGATATATAGATATAAAAATTGTGTGTGTGTGTGTGTGTGTAAGTGGTTAACTTGGGACATGAGTATTGATTCTGAGAATCTTTTTCACTTGGAACACTATGTTACTTATTTTGAATTTTGGAATTAAGGGAGTTTGGGGCTACACTGTAATTTATACATGCAAATTAGCAAACCTCTAATTGATAATTTTATCCTTTGCCTGGAGTAGGAGATAACTCGGGCCAACAAAGGCTGGGCTCTGGACAATATGGTGCTTTGCAACGAAGTCACCAAGTGGATGAAAGATGACATTTCTGCCCCTCCCACAGAGGGTGTCTACGTCTATGGCTTGTATCTTGAAGGTGCTGGATGGGACAAGAGGAACATGAAACTCATTGAGTCCAAACCAAAAGTGCTCTTTGAGTTGATGCCCGTCATAAGAATTTATGCAGAAAATAACAGTAAGTTTTCTTGTGCATTTAGGGATAGTTGGTACTGTTAGGTTCAATGACACTATAAACACAGAATCTTGTTATTTTTGTTATCATGCAATGAGCATTTGACTCTTTGATCAACTAGCTTCACAGTCACACCCATATTAAATGGGTACTTATTGACCACGAGGCACTTTTCTTGAGTGCTATTGGGAGGCAACAGTTAGGTAACTCTTGCAAATAAAATATATACGGAGCATAAGGTGTTAGCTAATAAAAGAAACAAGTGTTTAGAATAGTTAATAAGTGGTGGGAAAGGAGGGTGACATAATAGGGTGAAGTGGTCAGGGCAGGTGGGCCTCGCCTGGGCTTGGAAGGATGAAGATGATGAGTGAGGTGGGGCAAGTGGTGGAAAGAAGGCTTTCTAGGCAGGACGGCCCGGGCTTCACTGGAGATGGCAGCTCTTTCAACTTGGAGATTTAAGCCAGGTCATGAAATCCAGGTTGAATTCAGGGACCTTTAGCTTACCCCAGTAGCTGATGGTGAGTTGCTGGATTCACACTTCAGCCTCTGAAGGTAATGACATGTCTTTGAAGCACATAAGATATTCTACCATGAAAGAATCATCAAAACTCTATTTGATAAGGCCAAAGTTACCTAAGCCACCTTCCATTGCTGGCTTGAGGTTTTCCGGAGGCTTTTGTTGTTGCATTTTATTCAGCTAAGATCTTCTCAGCAACAACACTATTCAGCACGTGTGGGACTTTCCTGTTCATTTTTATACATTCAAACATTTCATTTTTAAATAAAAATTGTATTTACAATGTACAGTGTGGTACACACACACACAGTAAAATGATTACTATTAGCCATAAACTAGGGATAACTAGAGTAGTGGATCCTAAGGAAATACGAATGTTGGGCCCAAAACACAAAATATTTTTCTTTAAATAAGGGCCAAAATAAAATGTCTTTTTAAAACACAGCTTCTCGTGTCCCCACTCCCCAGGTGACTATCCCATTTGCAACATGGGTCAAAGAAAGAGTTTATAAATAAACTATGGGCATTTATTTTTTAAGCAAACATTGTCTGAATGTCATATATATATATATATATATATATATATATATATATACACATGTGTATATATATATTTATTCAGCCATGGCCTTACATGTGAAGGTAACTATGAACCAGATTCAGCCCACGAAGGACTCAGTCTAGTGAGGGAAGCTGATAAGCAGGTAAAGTAGAATTTAATACATTTTATGATAGAAATTCACCAGGATGGTCATGAAACCTAGAAGGAGATTAAAACTATGCCTGGGAGACTGGTGCAGATGGCTTCTGAGATGTGCTTTGATAGACATGAATGAGTGTGCCAGGAAGTTAAAGGCTGATTTTTTTTTTTTTTTTTTGGCAGAGGGAAATTGCATTAGCTCACTTGGTCAGTCCATGAATAATTATCTGGCATTGACCATCTATCTACCTTGCACTGCTTTGGTGCTGGGGATGCAACAGTGAATAAAGACCAGGCAGAATCCCTGTTCTCATGGAACTCAAAAGGGAAGGGTAATTATGGTTGGGTGGCTCAATTCATTGCAGCATTGTCCTGTACTCCAAAAGATTGTGGGTTCAATCCCCAGTCAGGGTACATACCTAGGTTGAAGGTTTCATCACCAACCTGGGTGTGTATGAAAGGCAACCAGTTGATGTCTTTCTCTGACACCGATATTTCTCTAATCCTTCCTGTCTCTCTAAAGTCAATAAAACATATCCTCTGGTGAGGAGTTTTTTAAAAAGTAGGGGAAGGGTAGCCTCAAATAAAGCAAATATAGCCAATCTTTGTCATGGATTCTGTATTTACCATTTCACCTACTGGCTAAGTTTATTTACAACCCTTAAATCAGTGTTTCTGGCACTTTCATGATCATTGACAGGCATGTACAAAGCAATGAAAAATATGAGACTCCCGACATGCATGTTCCCAGCAGAGGATGACTAAGGTGACACTGTCTCAGCTGTAAACAAATATCCTTTCTGTGGTTTGCTTAGTGCTACATTTTCATATTTGTGCCATTTTTGTTGTTTATAGTAGAATTCCCAAGCATTGTGCTCAAGTACTGTCTAGCATCCTGGGTGTAAGAAGGCTCTCTGCCACATGCCTTCTGAAGAAAACATGTATGATAGATGTGCTTCATATAGGCATGAATTACAGTGCTGTCAGCCTTGGGGTCAATGCCAATAAGTCAACAATAGATAGTAAAATGGTGTCTTTAAGGACACACATAAAACAAGGTTAGGTGCTGGTGGGTTGATGAAAATGTGATCAGAGCCTCTCAGGAACCTAAGCTTGTATTTCCCCTGGGAGCACAGGCTCCATGGTCCCTGATTCAGTGTTTATAGAGACTTTATATATACATGAGTCCCAGGAATAACGGCAATCGACTGTAAGTGAGCATACTGAAGTCACGTAGCTGTTGCTCCTATAAAGACAAATACACATATGGTATGTTAGGGAGTAAAGTGATCCGGGGGTGAGGGGAAGGCCTTGCTGAGAAGGGAGCATTGAACTGGGATCCAAGTGACAGAAAGGAAAGTGGCTCTACTGGCATCCAGGAGCAGAGGCAAGAGTATGGTAGCAAAGGGTATGCTCAGTGGGAGGAGCAGGAAGAAGGTGTGTAAAGGAAGAGGAGCCTGTGGAGGGAGAAAGGCAAGGCAAGGGCGCTCAGCACAGGTCCCAGCCCAGGTGGTGCTCAGGGTACCCAGGCCATAGCTGAGATGGGACGCGTGCTGCCTGGCAAGAGGCAAGTGTGCTGCCTGTGACTTTGTGTTCACCTGTTCCCAGGGTGGTGTGAGGTCCTGGGGCAGTGACTCTTTTATAGAAATGAAAATCACATGTTCTTTTGGCCAAAAACCATATTTTAGAAATTTACTTTATGCTATCATTGTAGCTGGTCAACATGTTGTAAAAAATGTTTTCCTTATAAAATGGAAGAAGGGTTTTTCTCAATTGAAGTTAGGGGTTACTTTTTTATTTCTTGTGACTATTGCAATTGTAAAAATCCATTGTAATAGGATATTGAACATTTCAGCATGGTAGTATTAATAATTTTATAATACAGGGAGTTATTTAAGAACAGCTTTTTCTACAAGAACTATGTTCAGCTCTGCTGCACATTAATCAACAGTGAGGCTCATTAGCAGCAGGTAATGGAGGAAATAAAATAAACAAAGAAAAGTGACTAATTTCAAAGTACTAAAAAAAAGAAAAGAAAAACTTTAGTTCTCTATTTATTTTTGGTTTCAGTAGAAATTGGTGGAAACTTGTTTTGCTAATTAACTTTGTTGAAGTGTTTAATCATAAAAAATAACATTCTGTTGCTCTTTTTGTTAATTATATCTAACTTTAATTCATTTTTGATAACTAAATAGGGTCTAATGGAGATAAAGAAGTACAATGTTGTTAATGGTCAAAGGACACTCCAACAAAAACACAGTCTTTTAAAATGAAAATTATATAACAAATTGTTTTTATGTTAACGTAAAGGGCAACTTTCAGTTTATATAATTTGAATTTCACATACTGGACTGTCTTATTTGTTTTAAAAAAGTGTCCAGAGATTTATTTGATGTCTAAAACTTGAGTGATAGACCCCCAAATGTTTATTTTATTAATGTTTCTTGTTCGGACATCGTGTGAAAGTTGGCCAAATAGTGCTAAATTCACCCAGAGGGTAGAAACACCCACAAAACTCAGGTCCACCGGTGCCAAAGGAAGATGACAAAAGGCAGACATAGGAAGGATTTGTCCCCTTGCAAATTTACTGTGTACACAGTTATGCTTATAAGTGAACTGCAGTGCTGTAGCCAGTGTAACGAGAAAACCATGATCACAGCACTTGGGGGGAAACAAAGCAAGATGTATAGGTAGGTACCTCTGGTCATAAAGTAGGCTGAGAAGGATCTCAGGGTCCCTGCAGCTAATGAGGATATTCCCTGCTTAGGAAAACATTTTTTAAAACAACGCCCTAAAACTCCTCCCTCACCTAACACTGCAGATGGGCACTGGGTATGTGTGTTGGGGATAGCCCATGCTGCTCAGGAGGTGGAGAGCTCCTGATGCCTGAGCCCCACAGCACTTAATCCATGCTGAGTCTGTAAACCTGACATTCTGTCAAAGGCATGAGGAACATGAGCCTGGAAAATTTGTTTTAGGGAAAAGGTAAATGTGTGTGTGTGTATGTTTGTGTGTGTGTGTGAGGAGTGGTGGCAGAGAAGAGGGGACAGGGGTACAAATCTAACGCATCCTGGGCCCCTACTGCATTTCAGACACTGTATAATGGCAGGTGTTCACATAGGTCAACTTATTTAACCTTTATAACAGCTCTGTAAGATGTATCATGCTGATTTTGCAGATGAAGGTTGTTAAGGTTTAGAGAGATTATGCAGTTTGCCAGCGATTCCTGATTCCTGCCCACCAAAGCTGCTATCAGAACCCCATTTGTCTGTTGTGGGATGAGTGCGAACCTCTGGGAATTCCTGTGGTTAGAGTTCTACTCAAGACTATGCAGCTGGGCAGTCCCTGCCGTGTCTGGGAGAGAGCTTAAAAGTCAAGGCTAAATGGAAAGTGAGGGCAGCTCCCTTGCATTTTGAAGTCATGAGTTTACTTTCCTCAGGTACCTGGTGAAGCAGACACACTAAGATCCTCTGCAGAGGGGGGAGCTCTCACCCTACGGCCTCCCCCTCTCAGGATAAAGGGGGTCACCTCTCCTGCCTACTCACTGGTGGGGCCGTGTGTTCTTAGGTAGAAGACAGCGAGCCAGGCATCTGGATATTGAGTTTCTGCCACCCTTGTAATGAGTCAGGTGGCTTTGGAGGGCTTTTGAATATGGCAGGAACTGAAGTCAGATGTCAGGTTATCTCTGGTTCATTGTACATCTTTCTGCAAAGACACAGAGGCACATACATGCACTTAGTATGTCCCAGTCATTGCTGAGATGAAGAGCACAGGCTCTGGATTTATCCTGGGAAGGCTTGATTTTTGTGTCACCTACAGCTTTGTAACCTTGGACAAGTAACTCACCTGCTTATGGGACAATTTTATCTGTAAAATGGGTTTAATAACTGTACCCATCACCCTGGATTGTTGAGAGAATTATACTGATGGTATCCAGCACATAGCATACAGTAAATAATTGTATTGTTACTGTTATTATTGATATGTCACATGCTTATTGAAAAATGAAAAGTAATATCATATGTAAGTGAGCGCTAGTTAATCTTAAATGTTATTAGCAAAAGAGGGATTAAATGAAGAGATGATTTAAAGGCTAGACAGGGAATTCTCCAGAACTTGGTTATTTTGGGTATGGGAAGGAATGAATGACATAGTAACATTTGGGTGAAAAATGCAGGCTAGAGAGGGAAATTACCTAGTTAGAAAATGAAACGGCCTCAAGGTGTTTTATTAAAGTCCTTAGGCTCCTAAAATCTCCAGCACACCAGCTCCAACAGCCACTTCTCTCCGCTCCTCCTTCTGGAGTCTAAGGCTTTAAACGTATTTAGCTGATTTGTTCTACCTACAGAGCATGTTTGTCTTTTCCTTCAGAGTTATTTGTCTAGCCTGGCGTAATGGTCTGGAATCATCTGTGTATGTGGTTGTTTAGCATCTGTCAGCACTTTCCCTAGGAAAGTGTATTTTCAGTGGCTCCTGGTCCTGCTGCTGCAGCCTGCCACGTTGTGCGCATTGGCATGGCCGCCCTCGGCTCTGAAGCAATTACACAGAAATAAAATTGGATCAATATTTCAGAGGATTTTTACCTGCTCATTGAAATGGATACTATTTTTTTCCAATTACATTTTTCTGGGGATTAAAATCTAAGTAGTCAAATACTTGCCAAAGTGTAATTACAATAATTATCATTCGATTCAAATGTAAAGCTCCAATGGTTACTGCAAGGCTTGTAAAATGATTGTTAGTCAAGTTTTCATACAGAAGAACAAGCAGTTATATATTTCTTCTGTTTACAGATCCTAGAATTAAAGGGTTTACATATATCAGTAGAGTTAGTATTGACTGCACTTCATGAATTTATTATTCACATATATTCATATATATTTGCTTAATTAATATTACTAATATTACCATGATAATTAAAAAATAATGCCTAGATCTAAACATTAGGTGTTACATTATTTAGATTGTTTCTAATGATTCATTTCTTGTGATTAAGGAAACACTTAATTTTAAAGTACTATAAAATGTCTACTTTAGGACCAGGTGTCACTCTGGAGTATTGCTGACATTTTTGGTGCAGATAACTCTTTGTTGTGAGGGGCTGCCCTGAGTATTATAGGATGTTAGCAGAATCCCTGGTTTTTACTCACTATGTGTAAAAAATATATATATATAAACCCTTCCCAAGTTTTGATAATCAAACATGTCTCCAGATATTGGCAAATGCCCCCCCCCCCCCCGCCACCACCACCAGGGGTAAAATCATCCCTGGTTAAAAATCACTACTTTAGAATATTTAATATTTTATATCGAAGCTTATTTATAATATTGTCATATTCAAATGTTTAACTTCTTCCAATAAAATTAACCATAGTGATGGTATAAAAACACATGGCACAGCAGGTTGCAGGTTTTATTGGCCAACAAATGAGTCTTTAACTTCTGATAATGCCTTGATTTTGTAATGTGTTAGGAAAAGCTAAATTGTTTAGCAAGTTAGTTTGGGGAAATGAATTCAGCCACTTTGATATAACATTGCATTTTGAAAGTTACTATTTTCATGTATCAGCCCCCATGTTTTCAACACTAATTTGCCAAAACAGTTATTCTCTTGGTTAAATCTGTTTTCATCTCAATATGAGGGATCATTTACAATATTGGCCTTCCAGAGGAGTAAGGATAGGTGCAAAAACAACCTCCATCCTGAAGAAATGTATAATCTGGAAGAGAAGGGAAGAGGCAGTTAATTGTACTGCCTCCTGAGATGGATGTTATAAGATATGCAGATAAATTCTGGCGGAATGGATTTAACAAGAAGCTAATGAAGTTTAAACTCCAAGGCTACTTATTGCAGAGGCTCCTTCCAAAGCCCACTTACGTATTTGTAAATTTGTACTCTTTTTCTCAAAGATCCTTTTCCCCAAATTGTACGTTTGGGCCCCCTGAGTCCTGGATCTGCCCCTAAACATGGGGTTTCCAATGGGGGAGAGAAAGTGAACCTTTGATAGGGGCATATACATCAGGGAGGGTCTCTGAAGGGTGGCCATCCACAGATTGCCTTTCATGGCATATGTGGCTTAGGATACTCCACATGTTCTACTTCAGAAAGGTAGTCTGAATCTTGGACAGCTGAACTCAGCCATAACTCTATGCTTCCCAGCGACTTCTACACATATGGAGAACTCATACCACCTCGTAGGAGTGGGGACCATTCTGTCCTGTGATTTCAAATGTGGTTGGGACTGTGGCACAAATAGTTGAAGACAGGATTTTAAAATAGTAATTAATAATAATAATAATAATAATAATGGGCTCTGGTTCTAGATGTCTGATTAAAAGAGACAGGTGCCTGGTGCAAAAGGCAAGCTGTAAGGGAGAAACAGAATGTGAGAGCACAGGATTGGGAAGGGAAGTAAAGGAAAAAGGGTGGAGGGGGGATGTTGGATTGACAGGTGGAAATAAGAGGGAGAGAGGAAACAGTGGGAGGTTCAATGTCATGTTACGTGAGCAGGGGTTACTGTGATGGACATGGATAAGAGGCCAGGGGTGTACACCTGGGTATCTTGTCATCTCTACTGGAAACCTGCAGTAGCATCTGCTTTCCATCTAGGGATTAACTGACCTCAACCAGGAAGAATTTCCTTCATTTTACCAAACCATATTTCTTTGGAATGACCTTCAAAACACACACATTTGGCTATGCACTTTTGGGGTTACTTAATCTAGAAATTCACCCAATTTTTTTCTTCAATGAATGTTTTATAGCTCTAAGAGATCCTCGGTTTTACTCCTGCCCCATCTACAAGAAGCCGGTCAGAACGGACTTGAATTACATCGCTGCCGTGGACCTCAGGACAGCCCAGGCGCCAGAACACTGGGTGCTTCGTGGGGTCGCCCTTCTCTGTGATGTCAAGTAACATGGGGCATGTCCTCCACCCAGTACTTTAGAAAATGCAGCATA
Source organism: Noctilio leporinus (assembly GCA_004026585.1). Lineage (NCBI taxonomy): Eukaryota > Metazoa > Chordata > Mammalia > Chiroptera > Noctilionidae > Noctilio > Noctilio leporinus. The sequence continues at coordinate 14,169 of PVIW01006378.1, read as the reverse complement.
CAAATCATCATAACCTTGATCATGTATGAGCAGTGAACATCATATAAATCAGGTTGATCATGATTAATGAGCTGTGTAGGTTTTCCCTTAGTTGGATGCTTCATTACATTTACCCTGTTTCATCATTAATGATCAATCACTGTGTTTGTAGAAAAGTTACTTGGTGATTTAAAAGTAAAATTTACAACTTCCTAATGAAGCATGGCCCTCCAATCTACAATATACATATTCTTTTTCTTTCAAGTCTGAGGAACTGACTAGGTTAAGCAGATGGTTATTTCCCTTGAAAGGGTTATTCCTATTAATGTGCTTTTTCTGGTGACAGACCAGTTGTCTAAGGCAACATGGCAAGTTTGTGCTGATTTTGCTTTTATTGCCTTTTTGCATTTAGGTCAGGTTAAGAGATTTTATTTCCATGGCTCAAGCAGCCAATTAAAAATACCTTTAAAAAATAGACAGAAATATGGCCCTGGCTGGTGGCAAAGTGGATAAGGTTCCGGCCTGCAAACCCAAAGGTTGTTGGTTCAATTCCCCAGCCAGGGCACATAACCAGGTTGCAAGCCAGGTCTCTAGCCAGATCCATGGCTAGAGGCAGGTGAAAGGCAACCTTACATTGATGTCTCTCTCCCTCTCGGCCTCTCTTTAAAATAAAAAATACAGAGAGAGAAGGAAATAGAAGAATGGAGTAAGAATACAAATGGATGAATAGACTACTTACATAATCTTATAGAACAGGCATATAGTGTTCAACCCCCACTGATAATTAATAATGGGACACTAAGTGATATTTGTTATAAGAAAAACATTAAAGCTAAAAGTAAATTGTACTGAGATCTTTATAAAAGGGATTCATTCACAGATCCCTAGAGCAATGTATCCTTTTTAAAATAATCAAATAACTAAGTCAAGAATGAGCCATAAAAAGTTTCAGAGGCTTTGCTTCTTATTTTCTCTCCTCAAAATCTGTATCAGGGAAACCATTGAAAAGACTTAAGGTCTCCAGTCAGGCCTATAGCTGGAGGCAGGTGAAAGGCAACCATGCATTGATGTCTCTCTCCATCTCTGCCTCTCTCCATCCCCTCTCTTTAAAATTAACAAATAAAATCTTTAAAAATAAATACCGAAAAAGACAAAAATTTATATGTAAGCATGTATTTAATAACAAATTAAAATGCCCTAAATAATCAATAATAAGGCTATTCTTAAGGAACTTAGGAGACATTAGACAGCTATGAACACTATTAAAGATTTCATAAGATGGAAATGGTAAGCACATATTAATTGAAAGATGTAGTTAGCAAAAGATCAAGCACTGTGATTATAACTGTACAATGTACACAAAGATTAGACACTAATGTGGAAAAATACAAACAGGCATGATGGCATGGTAAAGGTTTCAGTTGACTTGGACAAAAGTAATGATTGGCAGCAAAACAATAAGGAAAGGGTACAAGTCTCAGATGGTGTATGGGGACTTCACATGGGCTTTCATTATTAAACTATGTAAGGAACTATGTAAGGAACTTCTCATAGAATTTTATTTTAATTCTAGTTATAAATTATAAATTGCTTCATCTGTAACCTATTGACTAGAAAATTTGGTCAGTATGGATTTAGAATTGTGGTTTATAAATGTTTGGTAAACTTTAGATTGGCATGACTTGTTTTTGGTGACAAAAGTTTTCGTAGGGACAGATAGTAATGGGGAGGCAAGCGTGGGTCCCTCTCACTAGGCTCTGTGACAAGCAAGTATCAATTTATGTTAATTATGATGAGTTAGACATGAGTAGTTCATGTGACTCCTACCTATCTTGGATGATGCTGTTTTCATTTGAGTAGTTTCTTTAGGCCTGAGTTAATATATTAGTTGATTTGTGTAGATTGTGGTAAAACCATCATTTCATTTTGAAGAACATTTAATAAAAATGTGAAAATAATGAGAATTAATAAAAAGTTGTTAAAGAATACCTGATTGAGATTGATTCTTAATAGAAAGGGGGTAAGTGCCTTTGAGTATCTAAAACTCAGTTCTCAAAACTTGATTTTACATAAAATAACTTGAAAATGCATAATTCATTCATACGGTGTTGTGATATACTCCTGTTGGTGTGTGTGTGTTTATTTTTTGAGACCCAAAATAGGAAAGGACACCATTAAGATAAATAGGAAATTTTGGAACTCTTCAGCAAGAAATGTCTCTGAAACAGTGAGGAGCCAATGAGGCCCCTTCTTGCTTCATCTCCACCTCTATCCCCCAACCCCACCCACTGAAGGTGTTTGTATTCTACTGAACTAAGGCAAGGGAGGGCCCATTGACTGACTCCGCCAGGTGATGGAGAGGGTCACTGACTTCCATAAATATGGAGAAAACAACATTGAGGAACTCGGTGCCATTGCAGAGTGAGAGAGCTGGCTTTTTCATCTGTCTCAATATTGATTTATCAAAAACTATTTTGCACCTCCTGTGTGTCAGGCACTTTGGTGTATGGGTGGAATTTGGTGGTAACAAATGAATCAGTCCCTGATTTCATGGAATGTGCATGAGAACGAAAGACACAGAAAGTAAGCCACTATTCAGGTATGTAATTTTATATACTTTTAATTTACGATTGTATAACGTGACACATGTGGGACATATGCGGAAAAAGATACAAAGAGTATGGATTAAGTGCTATGAAGGAAAATATTGGATGCCATGAGTGGTAATGAGAGACTGCCACATTTTGGGTGAGTCCCAGGTTAGCAGGCAGAAGCCTTACTGTAGGGGCCTCTGTCTGTCTGTCTGTCTGTCATCTAGCATCCTCATCTGTCATCTATCACCTATTTTATGCTTCAGAGACACAAGAGTGAAGTTTTATTGGACAAAGTTATATTCAAATCTGAATGTTCCTTAGAAACAATATCTTAAATAAACAAGGATAAGGGTCCCTTAGATTTAAGATGTCATTGGAGAACCAAAGAGATGTATTATGTTAGAGGGATTAGAATTGGAAATCCAATCATAATAGATGCCACAAATTTTGTGAAGGGGAGCATGTTATCTGGAATTTATGTGCACAGGCAAGGTAATAGCTACTTTTAAGTGGCAGAGGATTTAAATGTCCTTTGGTAAGCTGAGAGGAAGAATTAAGAGGGCCAAGAACTGAAAGAGTTGGTTACTTTGGAGATAGGAAAAAGCCAAAAAAGATGGAGCCAAGTATTATAGGTCACCTCTTCAGGCTGCTAAGAGGCAAAACAGTTTCCTTCAGAGCTGGGTTTTGAGTGCTTCTGCTACATGTTCTTATGACCACACAAGGTGTAAAATGCAGCATCTGCTCTGGGTGTGTTATTAAATAACTTACCTTCCTTTGTTCTGGCCAAGGCATAGATCCATGTGAAGGTGTCCTCCAGAAGTTCGTGGTTCCTACCAGATCCTCATCTTTATCTGACTCTTTGCAGTGTTGACATCAACAGCTTTCATTTTCCTAGGTAAGGAGTCCTTATGTTCAGTACTATGTTGTTTTGACTTGGAAACTGCCTTCATTTTATTTCATAGATTGCTTCAAGTAACTCTAGCAGTCCACCCTTCTGGTTGCCCCCCCAAACTTCAAGTAGGGACTTCTTGGCAGCAAAACAAGACAATGAACAGCATGTATCCAAGACAAGTGGATGGTTTCCTGCTTGCTTTGAGTCAGCTGCTCTGAGTGCTGCTTCCTTGGGAAGGAGCATCCTCTGGGAGCCTTGCTGTTCCCCCTGGGGCTGGTAAAGGACCATGGAGCAGCCACACACAGAACGTCTGTCTACACAGGACCAGAAACATGGTAATTTCATAGCATCCCGGGCAAGTCATGCCCAGGAAATAGGAACTGGAGCTCTGTACTAGGTACTTCTTCTGGTATTTCCTAAGACACTGTTAGAATTTGATTCCAGTCATTGCCACTTAACGATGAGGATGCCTTCTGTGAGGTTCATTGTTAGATGATTTCGTTATGTGCAAAAATCATAGAGTGTACTTAAACAGACCTGGATGGTACAGCCCATCACACAGCTTGGCTATGTGGTGGAGCCTAGTGCTCTACGCTACAAGCCAGCACCACTTGTTATTATATGAAACAACATAAGAGTAAATCAAATACAAGAGAAAATAATCAAGAGGAGGTGAATATGAGATATCTGAAGCTGCTGCCTGCTTTGGTTTGGAGTGGTGTGATAGTTTACAGAAAAAAATTTTCTAAGTAAAAAGAGTACACTAAAATAACAGTTAAAAGTATACAACAGTGACTACACTGACTGGTGACAGTCAGCTCATTGTTATCAGATATTATGAAGTGTACGTGATTGTATGTGCTATACTTTCATATGAGTGGCAGCATGGTAGGTTTGTTTATACCTGTATCACCAGAAACAGGTGAGGAATGTGTAATGCTATGACTTCGTGATGGCTACAGATTTTTCAGCTCCATGATAATCTTACAGGACCACCTAGCGTCTGTGGTCTGTTGACTGAAACGTTCTTATGCATGCATGACTGGATACCTTGGCCGATCAAAACAATGGATGAATGATCCGCCCAAAATGCTGCAAGTGAGCCTTTAAAAAAACAGCTTTATTATTCCCTGGATTTCAGAGTTCTCATTACAAATAACCAACAGTATTAGGATTGAATATTACAATTTTAATGCCCTAAAGTTTTAATACGTTGTTTTGTAATAGTCCTATGCACTCCTCCCTTTGAGGAGCATCTGTAAAACCACTGTGTGAATTGGCTAATGAGTTTTCTTCCTATACGTTCTCTGTGCCTTCATGAGTTAGGGCCTCTGTTAGTTTCCCCAGGCTCTGGATTTACAGGCAAGTTTGTTTCCAAGTTGTTGATGTTGGGTGGGCGCAGAGCCAAGACTGGGAGCCTGGCCCCCCCTCTCATTTGCACGCTGAATGCCATTTTGCATTGAGCTACGTGTTGTCGTTCCCTTCTGTGTGTTGTGGGTAGAGCCACCACGTCCCATGCAGTGTGCTACTTTGTTCCTGCTGTAGTAACGTTGTATGAGTACTGCTAATACCTTTCTTCATTTATTTCGTCATTTAGGCTAATCCGCAGAGCATTCGTATCAAATGTAATCACAAACGGACTTGCCTAGAAAGCCAATTAAGTTTCCCTATATTTTCTGCAGGAGTCAGTTTTAATTAGGCCACACAGAGTGTTCCTGAGTACTGGAGAAGGGAGAAAGATTAAATGTGATGAAGGACACCGAAGGGACTGCTTGGAAAGTCATGGAATTGGGGAGATTTGTGAAGGCTTTTGAAGCAAAACCTGTGCTCTAGCTGATACTGAACACCCCTCTTTACTGGAGTTTAAAATTCACTCCATGGAGCTTCACCTTGCTCAGTGAAGCCTGCTGTGATCTAGCCATTTATAATTTGTTTATGCAAATTTTTAAAACAAGTCCCAGGTGACCTATAGAAAAAGAGTTTATAAAACATTTTAGTGTTTTATCATTTCAAAAGCGATCGTTTGGCTGCACCAATGAAACTTTCCACTCTTCTAGCAAATAGTGAAAATGTTTTTAGTGTCTCAAGGAATGTAATGAATTGCTCTTGTTCACATCTTATATCCCTGATGCATTATGTTACTGATCACAAAGGTTTATAAGTGATGCAAATGAGGGATTTTCAAAAATGAGCATTGTAAGCATAATCATATTCTTGGAAAACAAAAATCCTTTTCTAGGTACATTGATTATATTAGAAATCCGGAAATCAACCATTAACTGGGGAATGTAGCTAATGAATATGTTTAGATTGCCTTCACCTATTTTGGTTTATCTTTATGTGTTTATTGTTTGTTTTTCTAATCTATTTTCCCCATTCTAAAAGCCTACTAATATTCTTCATTGGAGAAAAACGGAACACATTTTGTGACCCATATTGATACCATGTAAGGATGGGTACATTTACTGATAAACACAGGCTGAGCACAAAATAGTGAGACAGCTTTTCTAAGATGATGTTAGTGATGTAGAATCATTGCACAGTTCATTACTTTGATCCCTACTAATTCTAGCATGTTTGCATTTACATATAAGTAAACTATTGCTAATAAAAATAAAAAAATATATAACTATTGCTATGCACAGAACATAGAACAAATATGTAATGCTCTAAATTCTGTGTCTTACATATGAATAAAAATAATGGGCTTATTTTAGGGAAATTTAAATCTTTTTATAAAATAGGAGTAGATGTATGGGAGAATATGAAAGAGAATGAGCAATCAGACTCACCTGGGAATTAAATAGACCTTAGCAATATAATTTATAACAATACATCTTATAGAAGCAATAGGCCACCAGACACAGCTTGTCACAGACCATAGAGTTGTCTGTGGTATGGATCTGTACCTGGTTGCCATCATGCCTTTGTGGTTCTACTGGGATAGTTCACAGCACACAGTTCCTGCTACAGGGAAGCACTTTGCAGGGAGTGTGGCCACTAATGTAAATCCCAAGGTGATTTACAGGATTACATAGACCTGGACAAACCTTTGTCAAGTTGTGAAACAAACCCTCATTTTGTCTTTGCATAATTACCCATTCCTCTATCTTGTCAACGCTTTCAGTTATACCCTGACTTTCATCAGGTGCTAATGGCTTAAGATGAGACCCCCTTGGAGTAATACTTGCATTTAGATAAAGACCTGAATTTAGAGTGACCTTTGCTTGCTATGTTTCACTGGCCTAGATTATTCTTTTGCTTTTAGAAAACACAGTCAGAATTTTCACTGAATGAGCCTTACAATGCGGGATGTTGTTGACTCATGAGTATCATAGGATGCCTTTCAAATTTAACCCCATGCATGAGACCAGGACAGAAGCTTCAGGTTCAAACCCATCCTGGCCCATTTCAATAGAGGTTAGTACAGGAATGCCAAAACTAAATGGCCCCTCAGGATAATAGTTGTAAACCTGAATCTTCTAATCTGGTCAATCACTGTATTTGGTATTTCTTCTTCTTCTTCTCCTCCTCCCCCTCCTTCTCCTTCTCCTCATCATTGGGTCCTCAGTGTCTAGAAGGGCATCTGGTATAATTGATCCATCAGTAAATATGTGATACATAAACAAATAAAGACAAGAAAACTGGAAGTCATCTTTAACCTTTTTCTCTCTTCTCTCCCTCTCTAACAATATCCACTCAACCTGTCAGTTCTGCTTTCTAACCACAATTCTCTTAATCTAGCCCAACCTTCCTCCTCCTCTTCCTCTTCTTCTTCTTCTTTTCTTTCTCTCCTCACCCTCCTCCTCTTTACACATAAAGAATTTCTTTATGTGTAATTGTGACATTAATCATAGGTACAGAGTCTACTCTCTGACAAAATGTCCATAGGGGAAAAAGAGTTCTAAGTTAGGGTGCTAACTCCAACCCCCATGCACACCTCCATCTTAAGCCCTTGCTTCTAGCACTGCTCTGCTCAAGACTAGTTTTCTCACCTTTACCATCTACTTGCCCAACTCAAGTCCTAGTGGGGTTGTCATCTAGGATACCATAGGAATAAAAGTGTGACTACCTCCAGGCTCCACAGGTTCTGCCTGGATAACTCTCCTCCTCTGGGACCATCCTTGTCCCTGGCTGGTTGCCTAAGCACACCCTGTCCTGACCTCAGTGATGCTGTGATGCATTGGGAGGTGTGAGAGCCACCAGAGAAAGTGGAGCATGGGGAGTCAACAGACCTGCCATTAAGTAGCTAGGTAGATTGGGGACACTTGGTTGGTGTTTGTTTCCTCATCTAAAAAGTGAAAATACATTACCTTCCTTGTGAGGCTGTTGTGAGGAAAAATAGAGATAAACAATCAGAAACTGCCCAGGACAAAAGAGTGATCAGTTCCTCTCCCTGTCCCTGTTATAGGCTGGTTTGGGTAAGGAGGAGAGAGGTGGGCTGACACCATCTGGTGTAAGGTCACTTCTTCAGGAGGTGCCCCGATGGTCAGCAGATGCAATCCTTCTAGGCCTTCCTATAAGGTGTTAAGCCCAACTTTATCTGCCTCAGTGCTCTTTCCTTTTTGTTTTCAGTTTAAGAGAACTGATTTCTTGGGTTCCTTTTGTTTTTATTGTTTTGATGTGAGTGCATTTATAAGTCAATTCCAAAGGAACATTTCCCAGCCTCTATAATTTCACTCTGCATGATATGTCATAAATACCCTAAGCATGAATTCTTATATGTCATTTAATGCTGATGTCTGATGCTGACATCCACACTGGAAATTGTCAAATACTACTGCCTTTCCTCTGTGCTAGTTCAGATAGTGAGGCAGATTATGTCGATTATGTCATTTGCAAACCAGTGACCATCTACATGAGATGGTAACAGGGAGATGTAAAATAAACAACCAATGAAGGTTTGCAATCACAGTCACTTTTGTTTATTTGAAGAAAATTTAATTTTTAAAAATAATAGTTCTTAACTTTGGTTGTGCATTAAATTCACCTGGGGGAACTTAAAAAATATATTGATGCCAAATATGATTCAACACCAGGGAGACAGACAGCCCAATTGAAAAATGGACAAAGGACCGAACAGATACCTTTCTGAGGAGGACATACAAAGGACCCACAGGCATATGAAAGAATGCTTACCATCACTAGCCATCAGAGAGATACAAATTAAAACCACAATGAGATACCACCTCACACCTGTCAGAATGGTCATCATTAACAAATCAACAAACAGCAAGTGCTGGTGAGGATGTGGGGAAAAGGGAACCCTCAAGCATTGTTGGTGGGAATGCAGACTGGTGCAGCCACTGTGGAAAACAGTATGGAATTTCCTCCAAAAACTAAAAATGGAACTGCCTTTTGATCCGGTGATTTGACTGCTAGGATTATACCCGAAGAACCCTAAAACACTAATTCAGAAGAACCTATGCACCCCTATGTTCTTAACAGTGCTATTTATAATAACCAAGTGCTGGAAACAGCCTTAATGCCCATCAGTGGATGATTGGATCAAAAAGTTTTGGTACATACTACACAGCAGAAAGAAAGAAGGAACTCCTATCTTTTGTGACAACATGGATGGAACTGGAGAGTATCACGTGTAGTGAAGTATTAGTGAAATAGGCCAGTCAGTGAAAGAAAAATACCATATGATCTCACCCAATATAGGAGACTAATGAACAAAAAACCCAACCAAACAAGCAAAACAGAACCAGAGGCATGGAAACAAGAAACAGACTTTCAGTGTGCAGAGGGGAGGGGGGAAAGTGAGAAAGAGGCAAAGAAGAACAGTTTAGTCAAGGAACTAGTATAAATGACCCATGGACATAGATAACATGTAGGATTGACTGTGGGAGAGGAGATAGGGAAGATGGGGCAGGGGAGAGCAGTGGGGGAAAAGTGGGGTAAATGTAATACAACAACAATAAAATAATTAAAAAATTGATGCCAATGCCTCAGCACAGTTGAATAAAAATATCTGGGATGGGGCCCTGGCTGGTGGCTCAGTTGATTGGCTCCAGCCTGCGAACCCAAAGTTTGCTGGTTCGATTCCCAGTCAGGGCACATAACCAGGTTGCAAGCCAGGTCTCCAGCCAGGTCCGTAGCTGGAGGCAGATGAAAGGCAACTATACATTGATGCTTCTCTCCATTTCATCCGTCCTCCCTGCCTTTCTCTGAAAATAATGAATGAAATCTTTAAAGGAAAAAAAAATCTGGGACAGGATCATGGTCTCCTGTTAAAGCAGCAAGGGTGGAGAATCTCTATTTTAAAGTACAGGCAAGTGGTATGATTCCAAACATTCATCAGTAAAATACTTGGGAAACATTTATTTGTGGTTCACATAGCTTGGAGCAATTACATTTCTGAAGAGAGTCGAGTTGGTAAAAACTTTTTAAACAAGAGATAATAGAACATTTGTCATATTACTGGTATCTTATGTATTCTCCCATTTTCAAATTTTGATTATAAGATATTGTTGCTGAAATCTGCTCTATTCATCCATGAAATTAAAATATTTCTTTTTAAATATTTAAAATAATTGTAATTTTTGGACTAAGTCATTTATAAGTTTATTGAATAATTTTATCTCCTTTAAATTTATGTTGGAGAGGTTGTGGTAGAGTATATAGTTTAATTAATATTTTTCTGAATTTTATTTGTAAAACTTGATGATTTGGTATACATATGCACTGTGAAATAATAACCACAATCAATTTAACACACATATCCATCACCTCACATTGGTTACTTTCTTAATTTTCTTGGTTGAAAGAGCTATTATGAAAACATACCACCCAAGTGCTTGTTCTTTATTAGAAGTGTAGCACAATGCACTTTATCAGTGTTTCTAAATTTTAATATGCACTTGAATCACATGGGAATCTTGTCAGGAATTCAGGTTATAATCAGTGGGACCCAAGGTTCTGCATTTCTAGTAAGCTCCCAGATGGTGCCAGTGATGCTGCTAAAAACTGCACCGTGACTCTTCAAGGGTTTTGAAGCTCTGCTTTTAGCTACATATTTATTTAGAAATATAGAAATATAGTGCTTTCATGGTGAATTGACTTCATTATTATTCATCCTTTGGAATAATTTTTTTCCTGATGTTTCTCTCTTTGATATAGCCACTACAGGTTTTCTTAATTATTATTTTCCTTCCTTTTCTTTTACACCTCTGTATGCCTTTATATTTAGTGAGTTTCTTATATAATTTACTCTTGGTTTTTAATGTAATCAGATGACTTGTGTTGTTTAATTGGGATGTACTTACCATTTATATTTCATGTAATTATTGGTATGGTTTGATTTAAATCTGTCTAATCTTACTAGTTTTTCTGTTTGTTCCGTCTATTCTTTGTTCCTTTTTTTCTCTTGTCTGCTTGCTTTTGATTGAATATTGTTTATAATCCCATTTTTAATCTCCAATATTGGCTTGTTAGTTACAACTCCTTCATTGTCCTTTCTTTCAATGGATGTCCTAGGGTGACCAAGATGACCTACTGCTCCCTCAGCTTGACTGGACTTTAGACAGGCTTCTTCCTGACTCTAGGCCCATGACTTCCCTTTTTCCAGAGCAAACGGGATCTGTCCTGAGAATATTGAGCTAATGTGAATATTACTAAAAGTTTGTGAGGCTGATACTTTCAGGACAGACCTCATATACGGTACTTCAGAAAACCTGTAATTGTAAATCTCTCCTTTGCCCCTTTGAGTTGTCATTCTTTTTTCCAAGGACCTGGGGTTCCTATGAAATGAAATCATCAAGAAGGATAGGGCCCCTGTCTCTCAGTCTTTGCAGAAGGGTAGGAGCCTATCTTTGATAAGCTACAGTTAGCAAACAGATGGCTTATTCACATGAACAAATCTCCCTGCTGATGTCGTCCAGTACTTTTTTCATTAGGTCACCCCAGCATTTAAAAATTCCCCTGCCTCTTGTTTCAGTGGAGTTGAATTCAATCTCTTTCCCTATTGCAGTAGTCTTGTATAAAATCTCCCATACTATTCTTTTTTAATGTGCTAGTGCAATTGTCCTTTTACAAGGATTTACAACTACCATTTTGCTTATCACAACCTGCTTTCAAATTATATCACTTCATGTATAAGAGCCTTACAGTCTTTCCTTCTCATCTTTTCTGCCACCCATGTTACACACTTTATTATTATTTCATTTAAAAAATATTTAATGTATCATTATTTCTTAGAGAGAGGTTAAAGGAGAGAGATAGAGAGGGAGACAGACATCAATGCATGGTTGTCTTTCACCTGCCTCCAGCTGCGGACCTGGCTGGAGATGTGACTTGCAACCTGGTTATGTGCCCTGGCTGCGAATCGAACCAGTGACCTTTGGGTTGGCAGGCCAGTGCCTTATCCACTGAGCCACCAGCCAGGGCTTTACACTTTACTTTATATGAGCTATAACCTTCATAATACATTGTACATAATACATTGTCTTCATTTTTGGAGTGATTAAAATAAGAATAATGCCTTTAACTTTTTTCATTTTCTTTGATCTTCATTGTTTTATGAAAAACTAAGTTTTCATCTGCTGTTACATTGCATTTTCTTTATGTTCTTTGATCATTTCTTGCAGAACATTTCTGCTGACAGTTTTCAGCTTTTGTCACCCAGAAAAGTTTTGAATTTGCCTACATTTTTCGTTGACTGTAGAATTCTGGGTTGTCAGTTTTTTTCTTCAAAATGCATATAATATATGGTTAATTATGAAAAATAAACTGATAATCCATCGATCATTTCAAACAGGCAGAATGTAGGTATTCTCAGAGGTGGGAGATTGAACCCAGCTGCCTCCTGGCCTCTTGCAGGGCACAGGGTGCCTGAGGTGCCCTCTTGGTCAACTTTCTCTTCCATTGTTACAAAACTGCTTTGGTGAAAATTCTGGGAATGTTTCCTCAAAGGTGAATGAAGAACCTATGCCAATGAAGCATGACAAAGGTCCCTTCACTTTCAGATCTTTAATAAAAGTTATCATTACATAGTTTATCTAGCCCTTTCTCTGTTAGGATGGGGGCAGCCTTCTTTGAAACTTTCTACATTTTAGTGGAAGCAGGGAAGATTTTTCTGATGAACCACTATAAAATCTCATTGTTAATATGCCATGCATCTCTATATTTTTCTTTGAAGATCAGCACCTCCTCTTTAAGCAAAAAGAAAATAATTTATAAAATGCTTAGCTTTCACCACAATAACAACTTAGGTTGTATACATATATTTTACTTAAACCAATTGTATGTATTTTTTACAAATGCTGTAACAAATGATCACAAACTAGATGACTTAAAATATTAGAAATATATTCTCTCACAGTTCTGGAGGCCAGAAGTCCAAAATCAAGGTGCCTGCAGGGCTGTGTTCTCTCTGAAACTTGTGAGAGAGGATTCTTTTTTATCTTCCAGCTTCTGGCATTGGCTTCTGGTCAGCTAACTCCAACCTCTGCCTCTTTCTTTTCTTTCTTTCTTTCTTTTTTTTAATTTTTACTGTTGTTGTATTACATCTATTCCCTTCTGCCTCTTTCTTTACATGGCTTTTTCTTCTGTCTCATCTGTGACTGTCTGCTCTTATAAGGACAGTTGTAATAGCATTTAAGACCCATCCACGCAATTCAGGATAATCGCCTTATCTCAAAATTCTAAACTTGATTACCCTTTATCCTTACAAAACAAAACATTTACAGGTTCCAGGTATCTGTATACCTGGTCCCAATATAGCACCTGATATCTCTTGGTGGCCATTATTCAGCTTACTACTTCAATGCTATTTTTACTTCACTGCATGCAATTTAAAAAACAAATCAAAACAAAATCAACTCTGTTCCTGTAGAGAGTTATGGAGATTTCATAGCTGAAAAGAATGGTGGCATGTAGAAGTCTTTGATTTAGTGCTTTAATTGATCATAATCCTGGTAATAAAGCTGATATTTATGGAATATTTACAATGTGACAGGCCTGGATAACTTCTTGGAAGCCTTGCTACTGAAAAGATGGTCTGAAGACCAGCAGCATCAAACTACCTGGGAGCCTGTGAGAAATGCATTATCTTGGTTTGACATCATACCTCCTCAATCAGAACTGACATTTTCTCAAGATTTCACTGATTTGCCTAAATATTAAAGTTCGAGAAAGTTCTTTCCAGAATTAACTTAATTAACCCTCATAAATATCCTGTATCGTGGCCATTATTCTTAGCACCTAGCAGTTTACAGATGAAGAACACAAGGGTTAGAGAGTTTGGGTAACTTGCTCAAAGCCATTTAATTAGCAGGAGTGGATTCTGTAATCCACTTCCTTTTTCACAGAAGGTACCATGAGCCATCTTTGGTATCCTGTCTCTTCATGCAGCAAACAAGGGATGTTGACACCTTAGGAACAGAGGAAAACAATACTTTTCCTCAGTTCCATGAATTTCCGGTGCTCTCCAAGCTAGGTGGTTACCCAGCACCAGCTCCATGGGACTTCCTAAAGCAGCATTTCCTTTTTTTTTTTTTTTAAATTTTATTGTTGTTGTGTTACATCCATCCCTTTTTTGCTCCCCTCTGTCCCCCCACCCACCCACCCATTCCCCCCAAAGTCAATCCCACCTGTTGTCCATGTCCATGGTTCCTTTATACTAGGTTCTTGTCTAAGCTGCTCCCCATCTTTGCCTCTACCTCTCCCTCCCCGCTACCCCGTTCCCCTGACCACTGAAGG